>JANTPZ010004091.1:0-16509 GCA_025593235.1 Vachellia pachyceras
AGAGAGCCTCTTCAAGGCTCAGAGGATTTGGCGGGTGGGAACGAGAGCTGAAGTTGGAAGTAAGGGCAAAAGGAAGGGAAAGAAGGGAGGGAGACATGAACGATGAAAGAAAAAAAGGAAATCCAGAGAAGCCATACCTTGAAGCAACTCTGCACAGCCACATCCCCAATTCGATTCAGAGGCTCATGTCCTTCATCTGTGTTAGGATTTCCACCAGAGGAAGCGAAACGCCCTCCTACGACCACTTGAGATGAATCGTGAATGTGTGCGCTTTTTTGCAACAAAATTTTTGGGCAAATTTTATTTTTGCAACAAAAAAAATGAAATTTCAAGAGAAATTCCTGTGCGCATTGATGCACGCCATCGTGAATGCACACTTTGTGAGATGTTTGGTAACAATTTTTTTCAAATGTATATGTAAGTTAAAATAAAAATATTTTAAAATATGTAAAAATATCTTAAAATTTGTAAAAGTATATTAAAATTTGTAAGATCATCTCGAAATCCGTAATTCATTCCTCCTAACGGATTTATAAATACACTTTGCCTTAGGGAGAGAAATAAAGGTGAGCTGTAACCAAAAAAAAAGATGAGAGGGAAATTTTAGAAGATAGTTAGGGGGCTTTTTGGAACAGCTTTTTCATAAGTCTAACGCACGTTCAACAGTATTTTAATTGATGAGATAATCTCCTTCACATATTTACCTCAACTTACGTAAAATTACTTCTATGTATCGTTCCCAAAGGTCCGAAGATCTATAGAAATTCCTTGATACAAGGCCATCATATATGTACGCTATGCCTTGAAAATAGGGAGAAAAATAAAGGCTGGGGAGAGAAATTTAGAGTATTTTAATTGATGAGTGTACAAATAACACATTGTTTCTAGTGTACACTTTATATTGCAAGGTGCTTTTTTTTAAAAGGTTCAAAATACATTTTATCTTTTGCCAAAAAGAGCATGGATTTGAAGCACTCAATTTTTTATCGAAGTGTTACCTTTCTATTTAAAAAATGATCTTGATTTATGGAATGATGGAGAAAGTTTAAGTTTTAGAGGTTATTTATTCAAAATATTGAAATAATGAAAAATTTTCATTTTTTGATCCTAAATCCACCCTTCAACAAAATGTAGCCTTTATGATCTTAAAAGGATGAGGTTTTAAAAATAATCTTGAAATCTGAAATCCCCATATATAATTGAACCATAAAGGTTGTTTAAACAAAATTTTAAGATAATGAAAAATTTTCTTTTTCTAACTTTAAAATAGTTCTAAAACAAGATGTAGTTGGGATGGATTTTTTCTTTAAAAAAGAATGACATGACAGTGTTAGTCAACGTTGAATTGTGACATTTTAGGTACGTTTTTAAATTATTATTAAATTATTATGTGCATTTTACATCCAAAAATTATTTATAATACACTTTACACAAAATAAAAGGTATTTTAAACATTTATCCTTTTTTTTACTTATTCATTAAATGAAATGAGAGAGAAAAATGAGGGAGAAAATTTGTTAAGGAAATGAAACAAAAAAGTTACAACCGATTATGCCAAATCTGTTCAATATTTGCTCAAATTCCAACAACTACGTATTTTATGATTTATGATTCGTGTTATCTACAATCAGCCACAATGTGCATATCATAATCATACATAAACTTAGTATAAACTTCCTTTAAAAAAACATAAAGTTCATTACCACTGAGTAATTCACACCACTTAATATAAATTAAATTTAGAAAAAACTCAAATACAATTGCAATTGTTTACATATTTAATAATTATAGAGATAGTTCTACAATATTATATTCCATAGTTTGCATCCTACAGTACATACTTACCTATGAATAGCATGGGAGAAGTTGTAAGGATTGTCATATAAGATAATTTCGTATTAATTGAAATTTATATGTTTTTGTTAAACTACGAAAATTAACCCATAATGAGATTTAATTTCAAAGACTCATTTCTAAAACATAACTTTTTGATTTTTGAGGATATCAGTAAGACGACATGGTTGTGCTAAATGTCATTATTTAAAGTATTTTCTTCCAAGTGTATACATTATAAGTATTTAAATATTATAAAATTTTACCTGTGTAAAATAATTAATTCCCTTCAGTCCGACGATGTTTCGGGAGAGTATTGAGAGAAAGTTAAAAAAAATTAGGAAAGATGATTTGGGGTTTTACAAGGCTAAAACTTTAGATTTTCAAAAATGAAAAAATATACATTTTGAAATAAAATATTATAAACTTGAAAGATCAAGTAGATTAAAATTGAATAAATTTTTCATTTATTTATTTAAATTCACATCAAATTTCAGTTTATTCCTTTATATTTAAAAAATACACTTTTAGTTATTTATTGTCAATACATTTAGATAATGGCTACTCAACAAATTTAAAAGTGATTATGTAATTAAATAAAGCTAAAAGTATACATAAATATTAATTATTAACCATGTTTTATTAATATTTAATTGTAAAAACACGGTTTAAATTTACTAAAAACATTTTATTAAGTGAAACTAATAGTGTTAACAATAAAATATTAAAAATGTATTTTTAAAACTTAATGAATTAACTTAAAATTTAATGTAAAAATTTAATGCAAATATAAGGGATTAAATATACATGACGTAACCTCATTACTTCTAAAAAATACTTTTACGGAAGAGAAGACAAAACTCATACCAGACATCGAATCACTGGAACTATGGTCAAGATCATATCCAATTTTTAAAAAACAATAAATAGGGATGCGAAAATAAAATTCCAAATAAGCTCGCCGGTTTACGTTGAGGTGCTGATCGGCTGACCCTAAACAACTTGGCTTATCTTCAACGTCAAAACAAAAGAAAACGAACAACTTGATTCACCCAACTGGGTGTGGAATGGGATCAAGTTAAGGCCATATAACTCCTCAAATCCGAAGGCTCATTCCTTAACAAGATAATCTATTTAGAACCTTCTGTCAAACAATGACGAATAAAAAGGATCAAACATATAATCTGCATTACAGTTTGAAGGAACCAGCAAAACCCACATTCACTTCATCTTTTCCTATAATGATCGAAGGAAAACATCAAATATGCTCATATAATCACCGTTGCATTCTTTGTCTCTTCCGTCTTCTCGCGATCTTCTTGGCCCCAACCTTCCTGATATACTTGATTTCCTAGAAAGAACACTTCTGATTCCTATTTCCTGATATACCATTTCAACAGGATGAAAATAGATAAAGTAATCTAATAACCTAACAACTTGAAAACAGTGAAATTTCCGCACTGATATTAAACCAATAATTTAGATTTAGATACCGTGAATAAACAACAATGACTACATAAACATACTACAAACTTCAATCAACAACTCTTACTTATGGCCTAGCAGTGATATATGCAGATGAATAAATACTCTTCTTGCCTATTTAAAAATCACTTCCACAATGTTTTCCATAAATCAAGGAAAACATTAAACCATAATAATTATGCTTTAAAATTCAATACATTTCCAACTTTATACCTATTTAATAACCACTATAATGCATGAGAGCAAAATTAACACTTAAAAATAAGACCAAAACAGTAGCTTACATGCCCCAAGCAAATAACGCAGCATTCAACATTCCCATCAACGAATGTTTAAATATATTACCGCCGATACATAATATAAGGTCTAATTTGCAGTGCAAAAGTAATTTGCCCCTCACATATATTAAAGAAGTCCCAACCGGCTAATTGTGTTTCATATAATTATATTTGCAAGACCATTCTAAGTTTCCAAGTAAAAATAACAGAATCACAAACTACTACTTTACAAGATCCGGATGAAAATCACATAGCAGCAAGCACAGAAGCAACCAGAAGCCAAGTAAAGCATAACAATCTCACCACGAGAGAAAGAACTGAATTTTGCAGAGATAAATCCAATTCTTACTAAAATCACATGGTATCCGAAAGTCTAGTAAAAGCATGATCTAGACAAAATCTAGAATTACTCATCCGGTTCTTAACGTGGGACCTTTTTCTAATTTTTCTCAAATTATCCCTATTGATGCTCCTTAAAAAAATCAAAAAAAAAGAGAAGAGGAAATAAACAGGATGACTAGTATGCTATAGAAAATCAAGCTATATTAACTAACATTTTTAGTCTAACGAATTAGGTAAAAAGAACATATATTTAAGATAGAAAGGAGTACAATATTTGATGTGAAGGCACCAAAGAGATTACCAAAATTTGGGAGCAAAACAACAAGACAAAAGAAGAAAAAGTTAATGTCACACTGATATGTAAAACAAAATCCCAAGGAGCTATTCCAGAAAAATTGCAGAAGCCCAAGTGCTCAGAGTATTTCAATAGTACTCATACACCCACCAAAATATCATCATGATTTTTTTTTATCAATCGTTATATTAGATTACTGAATCCAAACAAACTTCATTTGAGCTAAAAATTAAATTAGAAAAAAAACCGTCCCATAAGCAAGAACTGTGATTAGCCTGAATCAATATACATCAGATACATGGAGGGCAGTAAAGAAAGAAGGACCAAACTCATGTCAAGCCCAGAAAGAAGAAAACAGAGAGAGAGAGATCAACAGTTACAACAAAAGTCCAAAATAAATATATGACACGCACGAGTCAAGCAAAATATCTTCAATAGCAATCACACACAACAGAAAAACAAATTTTACTTTAAAAGAATGAATAAAAAAAGCACTTGTCGCCTCTTTCCACCTTGAACAAAGTACCATATAAAATTTGATGAGTAAAATGTCATTAACTTTGTGAGTCCAGAAAAGGGTGTTGATGGCTTTCATCCCTTGATTAGAATATAGGCAACCTTGCCATGAGGGGAAGAAATTAAGAAAACCATACTTCATTCCTTGTGCCTCTAAGGGCTCCATTGAGTAGAGCCGGAAAAACGATCCGAGCTAGTCGGACCAGTCTGATTAAGCCTGTTTAATTGAAAGGTCAGACTTGTGATTTTGATCTCCTAGATAAAGGCAGATTAAAGGGACTCACCCGTTTAAGTTCGACAATTTTTTTAACAACAGATAACTGGATAAATAAATGACAAACCATAAATGCTCCAACTTCCTTTGGAGCTTGCTACTTTAGACCTCTGTCCATTTTCATTTCAATTTTTTTTCCAAAAAAGAAAAGTTGAAAGGCCACACACAAAGTGGCAAATGGGATGAGATATTCTAAATAAGATATCGGATGATGAAAAAACGCAAACCAATTGGGATATACATTCACTTGGCATCCATTCCTATATACCCTTCTCCACACACACAAATCCGAGAAAAAGCACTTCTGTATGCATATGACCAACTTGTACGAGGATAAATCGTTTCTTTCATCATACGGTACTATACATATATGGCATCTCCCAGTCCTTGCTTCAAAAAAAAAAATCACATTTTAAAATCACTAATACCTTGACCCAAACTGTCTTAGTATTATTCCCTTTGTCATCTTTTTACAAGATCCGGATAAAAATCACATACCAGCCACCACAGAAGCAACCAGAAGACAAGTAAATCAACACAATCTCACCCCAAGAGAAAGAACTGAATTTTGCAGAGACAAATCCATGGTATCCAAAAGTCTAGTAAAAGCATGATCTATACATCATCTACAATTACTCATCCGGGCCTTAACGTGGACCTTTTTCCAATTTTTATCAATTTTTCTTAATATCCCTATTGATGCTCTTACAATAATCAAAAGAAAGAGAGGAGGAAATAAACAGGATGATTAGGGTGTATAGAAAAACATGCTATACTAACTAACATTTCTAGTTTAATAAAATTT
Organism: Vachellia pachyceras; assembly: GCA_025593235.1. Classification (NCBI taxonomy): domain Eukaryota; kingdom Viridiplantae; phylum Streptophyta; class Magnoliopsida; order Fabales; family Fabaceae; genus Vachellia; species Vachellia pachyceras. The sequence goes on from JANTPZ010004091.1 coordinate 5,829, forward strand.
GGTAAATAGATTATATATATATATATATATATATATATAAGATAGAAACAACAAGACAAAAGAAGAGATTCCAAAACTGAGGGAGGAAACAAGAAGACAAAAGAAGAAAAAGTTAATGTCACACTGATATGTCATACATAATCACAAGGAGCTCTTCCAGAAACATTTCAGAAGCACAAGTGCTCAGAGTATTTCAATAGTATTCTTACACCCATGCCTTCAGAAGTTCAGGCATTCGTTTCATTGAAAACGTCGAACCTACCAAAATATCATCATGATGTTTTTTTAATCAATCGTTATATTAGATGACTGAATCCAAACAAACTTCACTTGAGTTAAAAATTAAATTAGAAAAAAATCCATCCCAAAAGCAAAAACTGCGTTAAGCCTGAATCATTACATCAGACAAATGAAGAGCAATAAAGAGAGAAGGACCAAACTCATGTCAAGCCCAGAAAGAAGAAAACAGAGAGAGATCACCAGTTACAACAAAAGTCCATAATAAATATATGACACACACGAGTCAAACAAAATCTGTTCAATAGCAATCAGACACTACAGAAAAACAAATTTTACAATAAAAGAAATAAAGAATGAATAAAGAAAGCACTTGTCGCCTCTTTCCACCATGAACAAAGTACCATATAAAATTTGGAGCAGAGCATCCAACCTTCATTTATCATTTCAGTTTACTCCATTGAATATTTCGTCAACAAGATTCTTTACCTCACCATTCACATCTTTCTCAAGTGAGGTATAATTGTTTCAAAAGTTACAACATTAGGGAAGCATCCTTTCTCTTTCATTATATAAAGCAAGGACTTCGCCTCACCATACAAACCCTCTTTACAAAGTCCATTGATCATAGCAGTATATGCTTGAACACCTAAAGGATGACCACTGACTAAGAGAAGCTGAAAAATCTTTTGTGCATCATTGAATCTGTTACCCTTGCACAGACCATCAATAAGTATGGTGTATGTGAAAGTGGTGGGCCGAATTCCTTGATGAACAATTTGCTGAAATATTGTAACCACTTGATCAAGATGATTGTTTTTGCACAATCCATCTAACAAGGTATTATAAGTTATTATATTTGGGGCGCAACCTCTATCATGCATCTCATAAATGACATCCTGCACAAATGACATTTTACCTGATTTGCACAAACCGTCAATAAGAGAGTTATAGGTGACAGTATCAGGACTCAAATTTTTGTGCTTCATTTCTATAAAGAGATCCATGGCATCATCCACCATCTTGATTTTACAGAGTCCATTAATCAAAATGTTATAACTAATAACATCAGGAGACAAACCACTTTTGACCATCTTATTGAATAATTCTTTTGACTTGCCAACATTATACACCAAACAGTACCCATCCATTAAAGAATTGTAAGTAACACGATCCGGTTTGGTATCGCACTTCATCATCATTGCAACAACAGCTTCAGCTTTGGCAACACTTCCTTCCTTACAAAATGCATCAACCAATGTATTAAAAGTTTGAATATGAGGGTTGGTGCCTTCGAGTCTCATTCAATTAAACAATTTTGCGGCTTCCGGCCATTTATCCATGACACAAAAACCATGAATGAGAGAGGTGTAGGTCACAACATCAGGAGATATTCCGTGATCAATCATTTCATGAAAGAGATCACAGGCTTCAGTTATGAGTCCTTCCTTGCAAAAGCCATCAATAATTGTATTATACATAATTAAATTAGGCTTAACTGGCCCCCTGGCCATTATTTGGAGCAACTTAACCGCAGCTCTTGTTTTTCCAGTCTTACACAGTCCATTGACGAGTGTACCGTAACTAACTTCATCTAACCCAAACCCTTTTGATATCAGATCGTCATGAAAATCTAAGGCCTTCCCAACGTCGTTATTGATGCAGAAACCCTTCATTAGTGTAGTCAAAGTAAACCTATCTGGCTGACGGCCCATCTTGAGAATCTTGCCCAAGGCAGAGAAAGCAAAAGCCATTTGACCCAAATGGCAGTAGCAATTAATCAAGACGTTCCACGTAACCAAAGATGGCGAGAATCCCTGAGCTTCCGCTTGTGTTAAGAGGGAGATAGCGGTTCGATGATGTTTCATTCTTGCAAGGGATCCTAAGATCTTATTCATTTGGATGATAGAAGGTGGGGGGCGCAAATGAAGAAAGCGATTAAAAGAAGAGAGGGCCTCTTCAAAGCTCTGAGGATTTGGCGGGAGGGAACGAGAGCTGAAGTTGGAAGTAAGGGCAAAAGGGAGGGAAAGAAGGGAGGGAGACATGGACGATGTAGCAGACAAAGGAAATTCAGAGAAGCCATACCGTGAAGCAACTCTGCAAAACCACATCCCCACTTCGATTCAGAGGCTCATGTCCTTCGTTTGAATTTGGATTTCCACCAGAGGAAATGAAACGCCCTCATACGGGCCCCTTGAGATGATGAGAGTAGACACTGGACACGCCCCAAAACCCATAGGTCAGATTTTATTTTTGCAAAAAGAAAAAGAAAAATTTCTAGAGAAATTACTTGAGATGATGAAACATATTTATTTTCTGATCCTAAACTAATCCTTCAACTAAATGTAGGCTTTCTGACCTTAAAATGATGAATTTTTAAAAATATTATTGACATATGGTATCTGATAAAAAATTTAAACCGTTGAGATTGTTTAAACAAAATTATAAGATAGGGCAAATTTTTTATTGTCTAACTCCAAAAATAATCTTAAAACAAGATGTGGTTGGGATGAATTTTTAATAAAAATGATTTAACGGTGTTAGCTAAAGTTAAATCTATGGCATTTCAGGCACATTTTTACATCATTGTGTGCATTTTAGACTTCAAAAATTGTTCATGGTGCTAGATACTCTTTCTACAAAAGATGAAAGGTATTTTCCAACATTTATCTTTTTTTTCCCACGCATTCATTGAATGAAGTGAGACAGAAAATTGAGGGAAAAAGAATTTGTTAAGGAGGGAACCAAAGAAATTACAACCAAAAGACAAAAGAATTTGTTGATCATAAGCCAACAACTATGTATTTTATAATTTATGATTCTTGTCATCTACAGTCAGCCACAATGTGCATGCCATATAATCAATTTAAAAAAAATGACTCACACCACTTGAAATAAATAAATTTAGGAAAAACTCAAATACAATTGCAGTTGTTTACATATTTAATATTTACAGAGATAATTCTACGATATTGTTAGTATTTGAGAATCCGTTTAAAGAATGACTTTACGAATTCGGAGATAAGTATGTGAGAAGATTTTTATCTTGATTCACGTGCATAATGGTTTGAATGTGTAAACCAAACAAACACATTATATTCCATAGTTTGCATCCTACAGTACACACTGACCTGGGCATCGCATGGGAGAAGCTGTGAGGACTATCATATAAGAAAATTTCTTATTAATTGAAATTTACATGTTGTTGTTAAACTAACGAAAATTAACTCAAAATGATATTTAATTTCAAAAACTCAATTTTAGATATAACTTTTTTTTTGTAGGATATCGGTAAGACTAGGTTCTACTAAATAAGATTATTTAAATTTTTTAAGTCTATGCATTATAATTGTTTAAATATTGCAAAAACTGTATCTGAGTAAAATAATTAACTTAGTTCAGCCCTTTGGATTTTTGGGAGAGTCTTGAGGAAGTTAGAAAAAAATTATGAAAGATGATTTGGGGTTTTACAAGGCTAAAACCTAAGATTTTTAAAAGTGAAAAGATATACACTTTGAATTAAAAACATTATAAATTTGAAAGATAAAAGTAGATTAAAATTTGGTTAAAGTATACATTCAGTCATTTAAGTTCACATCAAATTTCAATTTGATCCTTTAGCATAAAAAATTACACTTTCAATCATTTATTATCAACTTCATTGGACAATGCTTACTTAACAAATTTAAAAGTGATTATGAAACTAAATAAAGTTAAAAGTATCAATAAATATTAATTCTTTAATACAATTATTTTTATATTTTAAAGTTTTACCATGTTTTATTAACAGGTAACTGCATAATCACTGCTTAAAGTTGTTAATTTAGCATTTTTCATTAGGTAAAACTAACACATTAACACTCAAAAACTAAAATTTTGACTTTTTAAATTTAAGGAATTAAATTAAAATTTAATGTAAATTAAAAAATCGAACACATAGTTTAGCCATTTTATGGTCAAGATTATACACTTTTTTAAAACAATAAACAGTAAAAAACAGGGGCGTGAAAATAAAATTCCCAAATAACCTTACCGGTTACAACTGAGGCGATTAGCGGCTGACGCTGAACAACTTTGTTTATCTTGAAGGTTAAAACAAAAGAAAATGGAACAACTTGATTCACCCAAGTTGGACCAGAGGCAATGGTGTGGAATCGGATCAACTTAGGGCCATTTAACTCCTCAAATCCGAAGGCTAATTCCTTAACAAGATAATCTATTTGGAACCTTCTGCCAAACCATGGCAATTAAGTAGGATCAAACACACAATCTGCATTACAGCGTTTATTTTGAAGGAACCAGCAAAACCCACATTCCCTTCATCTTTTCCTATAATAATGGAAGGAAAGCATCAACTATGCTAGCCCGTGCCTCTTCTTGGGCTGTTGTGGGTTGGCGCAGGATGCTCATAAAATCACTGTTGCATTCTTTGTCTCTTCCGTCTTCTCATTATCTTCTTGGTCCCGACCTTCATGATATACTTGCGTTCCCAGAAAGAACACTTCTTTTGATTCCCATTTCTTAGAAAGACACAACTGTGAGTTTGAAGACATCAATTTACTGCTATAGTCTTATGTAATTCTATGTTAGTGTCACTTAAGTTAGTTGGGGGGGGGTGTTTTTTCTCAGGGCTTACTTGTCATTCAAAAGGATGAGCATGATGCTTCGATTCAAGCATTTTCTGGAGCTCAACTTTGTTAATAGTTTTTTTTTTGGGTTACTTCGGAAGGGGAGAATTCTAATGCTGTAATTCTAGGAGGGAAATCGATTGCCCAAGATGTGAAACAAGTAGTTGAAGAAATAGGTAGAATCAAAAGGACAATTGGGAAGTCTCCTAAATTGGTTGTGGTTCTTATTGGTGATAGAAGAGATTCTCATACCTTCATCCACATAAAGCTAAAAGCCTATGAGCAAGTTGGCATTGGAATTTCGGTGGCTTTGATGCTTAAAACTGTGAAGAAAAATAACTAATTGATGTCCATGCCAATTATAACAAAGATCAAGCTGTGTATGGAACACTATGCAAATTCCTCTGCCTCAAGCAATTTATATTCCATTTTAAATCGTTTCTTTCAACATACGGTACAATACATATATGGCATCTCACTGTCCTTGCTTGCTTCAAAAAATGAATCACGCCATTCTAAATCACTAATACCTTGACCCAAACTGTCTTAGTATTATTCTCTTGTTATCTTTTTACAAGATCCGGATGAAAATCACATTGCATCCAGCACGGAAATAACCAGAAGCCAAGTAAATCATCACAATCTCACCCCAAGAGAAAGACTGAATTTTGCAGAGACAAATCCAATTCAGACTACAATCACATGGTATGCGAAAGTCTAGTAAAAGCATGATCTAGACAAAATCTAGAATTACTCATCCCGTTCTTAACGTTGGACCTCTTTCCAATTTTTGTCAATTTTTCTCAAATTATCCCTATAGATGCTCATTACAATAATCAAAAGAAAGAGAAGAGGAAATAAACAGGAGGATTGGGATGCTATTGAAAAACATGCTATATTAACAAAGATTTTTAGTTTAATCAAATTAGGTAAACAGAAAAGATCAGAAGGGCCAAACTCATGTCAAGCACAGAAAGAAGAAAACAGAGAGAGATCACCAGTTACAACAAAAGTCCAAAATTAAATATGACACACACAAAGTACCAGAGTCAAGCAAAATATCTTCAATAGCAATCAGACACAGCAGAAAAACAAATTTTACTTTAAAAGAATGAATAAAAAAGCATTTGTCACCTCTTTCCACCTTGAACAAAGTAGCATATAAACTTTGGAGCAGATTATCTGACCTTCTTTTATCATTTCAATGAACTCCATTGAATATTTCATCAACAAGATTCTTTACCTCACCATTCACATCTTTTTTCAAGTGAGGTATAATTGTTTCAAAAGTTACAACATCAGGCAAGCATCCTTTCTCTTTCATTTTATAAAGCAAGGCCTTTGCCTCATCAAACAAACCCTCTTTACAAAGTCCTTTGATCATAATATTATATGCATAAACATTTAAAGGATGACCACTGACCAAGAGATGCTGAAAGATCTGTTGTGCATCATTTAATCTGTTACCCTTGCTCAAACCATCAATAAGTATGTTATATGTGTAAGTGCTAGGCCGAATTCCTTGATGAACAATTTGCTGAAATATTGTAACCGCTTCACCAAGATGATTATTTTTGCACAATCCATCTAGCAAGGTATTATAAGTTATTATATCCGGGACACAACCTCTATCATGCATCTCATAAATGATATCCTGCACACATGACATTTTACCTGATTTGCAGAAACCGTCAATAAGAGAGTTATAGGTGATAGTACTGGGACTCAAATTTTTGCGCTTCATTTCTATAAAGAGATCCATGGCATCATCCACCATCTTGATTTTACAGAGTCCATTAATCAAAATGTTATAACTAATAACATTGGGAGCCAAACCACTTTTGACCATCTTATTGAATAATTTTCTTGACTTGCCAACATTATTGACCAAACAATAACCATCCATTAAAGAGTTGTAAGTAACAAGATCAGGTTTTGTAACGCACTTCATCATCATTGCAACCACAGCTTCAGCTTTGGCAACACTTCCTTCCTTACAAAATGCATCAACCAATGTATTAAAAGTTCGAACATTAGGGTTGATTCCTTCGAGTCTCATTTGATTAAACAATTTTGAGGCTTCCGGCAATTCATCCATGACACAAAAACCATGAATGAGAGAGTTGTAGGTCACAACATCAGGAGATATTCCATGATCAATCATTTCATGAAATAGATCACAAGTTTCAGTTATGAGTCCTTCTTTGCAAAAGCCATCAATAATTGTATTATACATAATTAAAGTAGGCTTAACTGGCCCCCTGGACATTATTTGGAGCAACTTAACCGCAACTCTCGCTTTCCCAGTCTTGCACAGTCCATTGACGAGTGTACCGTAACTAACTTCATTTAACCCAAACCCTTTTGCTATCAGATCATCATGAAAATCTAAGGCCTTCCGAACGTCGTTATTAATGCAGAGACCCTTCATTAGTGTATTCAAAGTAAACATACTCGGCTGACGACCCATCTTGAGAATCTTGCCCAAGGCAGAGAAAGCAAAATCCATTTGACCCAAATGGCAGTAACAATTAATCAAGATGTTCCATGTAACCAAAGATGGCGAGAATCCCTTAGATTCCGCTTGTGTTAAGAGGGAGATCGCAGTTCGATGATGTTTCATTCTTGCAACGGATCCTAAGATCTTATCAATTTGGATGATAGAAGGTGGGGGGCGCAAATGAAGAAAGCGATTAAAAGAAGAGAGAGCCTCTTCAAGGCTCTGAGGATTTGGCGGGTGGCAACGAGAGCTGAAGTTGGAAGTAAGGGCAAAATAAAGGGATAGAAGGGAGGGAGACATGGACGAAGAAAAACACAAAGGAAATTCAGAGAAGCCATACCGTGAAGCAACTCTGCAAAACCACATCCCCACTTCGATTCAGAGGCTCAAGTCCTTCATCTGAGTTAGGATTTCCACTAGAGGAAGTGAAACGCCCTCCTGCGACCACTGGAGATGATGTGTGGAGAAAAGCAAGAGAAAAAGGGAATTTGATGTATTAAGAAGAAGCAATCATAATTTATATACGTTGGCTTGAATTAGTTTGTGGCAGAAGAGGAAGTGAAGAAAGTATTTTAAAAGGCATGTATTCTAAAAGAATGACCATGAAGACCCAGAAATCCAAATTTATTTAGCCTCCACTGTCGAATAATTAGAACCAGCGTCAAACGAGAGCACAGGAAAGTGAAGAAAGATGCTGGAAAACAATAACTTATCAGATAGAATAAGCACGCAACCAGCTAACAATCAATGAAACCACCTGATTCTTCAACGCGCCTCAGTTCGGATGGATATATAGGCCTCTGATCTTGAGACTGGGAAGGGAAGAATTAGAGCGTTCAAGCTGATGGGCGATGGGCGCCTCAGTTCTTCAAGCACGCGGCCAAGCTGATGGGCGATTGGCGCCTCAGTTCTTCAAGCACGCGGCCAAGCTGAAACTGGGAAGGGAAGAACTAGAGGATTCAAGCTGGTGCGTCTCGACCGTTGTCGACAGCAAACAGTCGAAGTGTTTCCGAGGAAGATGGCGACTCCGGCGGGGGTGGCTGAGAGCGGATTTGGGAGATAGGCAGACAGTCAGAGGGAGTGTTAAGAACTTCAGATTCAGATTTTATGCAAAAGGAAAATAAAAATATGAATAACCTTTTGGGATGAGATGAGGAAAGTTTTACCAACGCTTGTTCCATCAGGTCGAGGCTAATTATCAACTTGAAAAAGCAAATATCTATAAATTATAATAAAATAAAGATATAAAATTATTATAAATATATACGGGTATGTACTGGTAGTTCGAGGGTGTCTCATAGCCCATTCCATTTAATGTCTTAACCCACCTGTTTAAGCACGCCTATATCGAACCATTTTTGGGCGAGCCCAAACAGGCACATCTCCAGATGGATTCACACCCTTTTACTTAGCCCTAGATCAGACAGGCCCCAAAACTCTTTCGTCAGATTTAGTTTTTGCAAAGAAAAAAAAAATTTCTAGAGAAATTCCTTGATACACACCATCGTACACTATGCACCAATGGGCGTTTGGTAGAGTTGACAAGGGCTACTATCAGTATTCCTCAGGGTGAGAGTTCGAACCCTGGAGAGTGACAGCCGCGATAATTAACGCAACCTTAAAGAGGTTGTCCCATCGGTACCTCGTTACCACCGTAAGGTCTACTCGCAGGGGATCTGGATTAGTCTGGGGCGGGCATTGAACCCAGGATACCCCAAGATACTGGATGGTTTATATAAAAAAAAAATATATGTACACTATGCCTTGAAAATATGAAGAAAATAAAGGTTGGAGAGAAAATTTTAGAGTATTTTAATTGTGGAGTGTACAAGCAACCTAGTGTTTCTATGGCACACAAGAATCTATCTCAATCCTTTAATATTGCAAGGTGCTTTTTATAAAGGTTTGTGAAATAAACATCTGACGCTACAAATAATTTTTTGTTGCAAAAATGTATCCAGTGATTCTAAAACATGCATAAAATACCGTAGACGTTAACTTTGACTAACGTGTTAAGTCAGGGAGTTGGAGTGTTTAGTCTTTTATCTAAGTATGGCCTTGAAATAGATGAATTTTAAAAAATAATTTTGATTAATAGAATGCTGGAGAAAGTTTTAAGTCTTAAAGGTTATTTGCACAAAATATTGAAATAATGAAGCATATTTATTTTCTGATACGAAACTAATCCTTCAATAAAATGTAGCATTTCTGACTCTAAAAGGTTAATTTTTAAAAATAATATTGACATATGGAATCATTATAAAAAATTAAATCATTGAGATTGTTTAAATAAAATTTTAAGATTGTGAAAATTTTTTATTTTTTAATTCTAAAATTTTTTAAAACAATAAGGTTGAATTTAAAAAGAAATAACTTAACGGTGTTGGCTAAAGTTAAGTCTACCATATTTTACACACGTTTTTTAATTATTGTATTTTATATTCCAAAATTTGTTTACAGTGCCGGATACTCTTTCTATAAAAGATAAAAGGCATTTTTCAACATTTATCTTTTTTTCCACATATTCATGAGAGAGAAAATTGAAGAAAAAAGAATTTGTTAAGGAGGGAACCCATAAATTACAACCAAAAGATAAAAGAATTTATTGCATAGATTCCAACCATTACATATTTTATGATTTATGATTCGTGTCATCTAATGTTAGCCACAATGTGCATGTCATATAATCAATTTTTTTTAGAAAAAAGACTCACACCACTTAAAATAAATAAATATACGAAAAAGATCAAATACAATTGCAATTGTTTCAATATTTAGTCATTACAGAGAAAGTTCAACGGATGCAAATATATTTCATAATTTGCATCCTACAATGCACACTGACCTGTGCATCGTAAGGGAGAAGCTATAAAGATTATCATATAAGATAATTACATATTAATTGAAATTTTCATGCCATTGTTAAACTAAGAGCTCGTTTGGCACTACAATAGAAAATAATTTTTACGAGATTTAAGATAAAATTTAAATTTCACAGAATAGATTTTGAAAAAATAGTTTAGGCAAAATTTAGATTCATCGGTGATGTTATAAACCATACGGTTGTAACCCAAAAAAAAATGCATGCTGTTAAGGAAATGTTAACCTTTCTTAGCTTTCTGTTCTGGATGTACTTGATATAACTTGAAGAAGCCCGACAAGGAAATCTTCCGTTTCATAGATGTTTGCCATAAAGAGGCAATAAAGGTGGCATCAGCTGAGGTTTGGCACAGTTGGTTAAGGTCTTTCCACCCCGATTACAAGGGTGTGTGTTCGAACCCTCTGACCGACGGGGAGACCTCATTGGTAGGCGATC
>JANTPZ010004092.1:0-16292 GCA_025593235.1 Vachellia pachyceras
ATTTTACATGTGTAAACACAAAAATAAAAATCCTTAATTAATTATACTTCTCCTAAATCAAGTCAATTAAGAATCATCACAAAACATGAGACAGTTAATTATTAACTCAATCTTCATAAGTAATATACATATGATGATTATAGATTTGTGAAGTTGGGTTTAATATGATGATTAATTGATTATTGATATTAATGAATATTGTCTTGGTACGAACATCAATTAATCAATATATGGGCCATTGTGGGCCCATCTATGTATCAAATAGAACAGACATGCGTACAATACAAGACATTTCAATTCATTTCAATTCCTCCTTCTTATTATAAATTTCTTTATTTTCTACTTTTTATTTTTCAACCCTCATTTAAACTTTAGTTTTAACCTTTTTTCCACCTACGGTAAAAGACAAATCCTCTCATTGCTTCATCAGTTGAATTTGATCAAGAGCTTGTTTCCATTCTCTTTTTAAAATATAAGTTTGGTATTAAATGGACTTCATGGATTTTCATTAAAAGTCAATAACTTCTCAAACATAATCTTTTAAAATCTAAATTTTACCTCGGAATCCGTAAAAGTTATTCTCCATAACCTACATTTTACCTTGGAATCTGTAAAAACTGTTCTCAAAATGATTTCCAAACAAACCCTAACAGGATCACCAGATTTGTAACGTGCCTTCGGCTCAGCGACCACCTACAATTCACCCACTAATAAAGTTTGCATATCAATAATAGGATTTAAATTCTCAACCTTATGAAATATAAGTCAATTTCTTACTAATTATATTATTTATATATAAGGATTACTGCTTTTCGTTAGTAAGAGATATAATATTGTCATTCGATAGGTAGTAAATGGTACTTTTTATATAATTACGTGATCGAGTCATATTTAAACATTATCATGTCCGATTAGTGATAACTCTTTTAAAGTTATTCACTACATTCATTTAACTTAAATTCGAGACACCATATTTAAATAATTAAAACATCTATTACTAAGAATACTGATCTTTGTCTAAACTAAATTAGATATATTACATGCCCATCATGCACCAGATCTTCTATGCGTTTTTTTATTTCATATAGCTTAAACACAAGCACATACATAAACATGTTAAAGGGAGGCTTTTTATAGGTTCATGCAAATTGGACTTAATTTTCCCGAAAATAGATAATGATATAAAAATAATATTATCTAAAATTAATTATTTAAATATTTATTTATTGAGGGAGGAAAACATGATATTTTTAAAGCATAATTATTTATTTAAATAATAAGTTTGAGAGATAATGCATTGCAAAATATTGCATAATGGGAGAACAATTCATGACCAAAAAGAAAAAAAACTGAGCATTAACTTGTTGCTCCCACCAATTCTTATTCTAAACATTTGTTAATAATTTTATGTAAATCAAACAAAACATATATTTTAAAACATGATAGAGATCTTTGTAGTTAGAATAAGAGGGCGTATAATTTATGGAAGTAGATCATCATCCAAAAAAATTAAATCGTTAGAATATCATGATTGGATTATCTGACCTAGTCTTCATTTGTTTTTAATTTTTCTCTCTCCAACATCATATTTTCTCTTCACGTTGCTATAAAATTTGTAAAAAATACAATTAAATATTCTGAATTATGATGTGTGTACTAACATTTTTTTAAATTATAATACAATAAAATATAAAAATCTATTTCCACACTTTATTTTCTCTGATACAATAGAAATTAAAAGAAAACTACATAACCTTAAAATGTACTAATAAGAGATGATCCTGTAAAGGTAAAAAATGTAAAATCTATTTCTAAACTTATAAATTGGAAATTCTAATCTTGAAATACTTTAAAATAATTTTAAAATTTAAAATATTTTCATTTAACATGAATATATAATTCAAGTTCCTTAACTACAATTTTTTTTTTGTTATTTCTTTTGTCCTTTTCATGTACAATATAAAGCATGGTGCCATTTCAGCATTGTCATCATATATGTACCTCTTCACTCATGAATAATCTGAGGGGTTATTATTGGAAAATACAATAATTATACTAATATAATATTTATTATTAAAGTCACTTATCTGTCCATAATTTCAACATCAATCTAGAATACAAGCATGGCTCTAAATAAATAAAAATTATCCCATCCCACATGTTGCGTTTTGATTGATTATGCATTTAATATACGATTTAATTAACCAAAAAAAAATATTTCACCTAAACAAATATATAATATTGAATGGTTGGTTTTATCACAATCATTTTTTATAAATTTCTTCATTAATTTAATTGTAATATAGACTAGAACATCAATCGCCATCGACCAATTAGATTATGTTATTTCAATAATTCAATGGTGAATATGAATCCAACCTAGGAACATAAATGACCAATCAAGTGAGTTACTATAATACGATTATTTTACTTTGTCCATTGACACCAGGTTTATGTATTAAGGTATATTATATATATTAGGGGAAATTATCTACAAATATCCTATTATAAAATTTATTACCCAAAAATTTCTCAAATTTGTTTGAATACCATGCAACATATTTTTAATGGGTTAAACTCTTTAGTTGTGTGTACCTTATTTTCATCTATATTTAGATAAAACAATATTAAAGATATCTTTATTTTCCTTAAATTTTTAATTTGGTACCTATGTGTTTTTCCTCTTAATTAAATCTTTAATTTTGCTTTATTAACATTGTTAACTTTTGTTCAATGCTAACAGTGCTAATAGATTAACATTACTAGGGTTAATTGCATTAAAGAAGTAAAATTAAGAGAAAATACACACATGTGCCAAATTAAAAATTGAGAAAAAAATATAGATACCTTTAGTATTATTTTTCCAAAAAAAAACATTTGCAAATAGCTGAACAAGAGCTGATCCTAATAGGTCCTGGTCTTATTATTTATGCATGGACAATAGATTTTTTAATGGGAAAATTTTCATCAATTTTCCCTATATTTTATGCAATTCTTGTTTTTTGGTGGAATTATGCACAGTCCCACACGAACAATCTAATTATTAAAAGGCTAAACTATACTTTTAGTCCTTTATATTTGCGTCAGATTTCATTTTAATTCTTTAAGTTTTAAAAGTGCACTTTCAGTGCATCAAATTTATGCGTTAAATTTGATGAATCAGCAATTTCCGTTAAGAGAAACTAATGGCGTTAAGTTTGAGGGACTGAAAGTGCACTTTTAAAACTTAAAGGACTAAAGTGAAATTTGACGTAAGCATAAAAGATTAAAAATATACTTTAAACTTATTAAAAAATTAGCCGCATTAAATGACAAAATTAAGCGTGAAAAATAGCAATATATCATATTGATAGCATAATACACTATTTTATAATTAAATTGTTTATACGAAACTACACAATAATTCTACCATCTTACTTTTATTTGGCTTTAACCTATAAAGTATCACTATGTCATGTCTTGTGTCTATGTCAATTCTTTTTTTAATTTAATTGTCTTATATCTAATAATAATAATACCATCGACTTGTATCTAAGTATTATCAATCAGATCAATCGAAGGGTCTTTTTAGTGTGTTTTTCACCCTTCTACGTATAATATTTAATCTTTATTTTTTTTAAAAAAATTCATTACCTTCACTCGACCTACCACCTTTAGTCTATTATGCTCATTATTTAAATCACTATTATTTTATTTCGTAACAAGTAAAAACTTACGGCTGAAACAATTTTTTAATGAGATTAGATTGAAAGCATACATTACATTGAATCTACACTAATTATTGTATGATTCTTTGTCACTTTCTTTAAGTAAATGTGCTTAAACTTGGAATGATGGTTAAGTATATACTCTCTACATTTAATTTAAGTATAAATTATATAATAAAAAGTAATTAAAACGTGTATTTTGGGTGGAGGAATATATTGATATATATACCTTTATATAGTTCAATTTCACACGTATTTAATTATATTTTTGTCTCCCATAATTTTTCTAGGGTTAAAAATAATTATCTATGAAAATGATGTGAATTACCACTATGAACTAATTAGTACTTATTTAGAGTCGCTATTATACAGCTTTTCGAAAACAAATAGATATTAGACTCTTTCTTAATTCATAAAACAAATAATTTTTTTTAGAAACACCTCGTGATATGTCACAAAGTATAATTTTAATCGATCAACACAAAAATTAATAATACTTTTTATAACATATACTCTAACCAATGAACATTTGTTTATATTTAAAAAATGGAGGTATATGACGTCCTTTTTTTAAACCTCAGAGAGAGGTATTTGACTAAAATTTAGAGTTTTTTTCCATAATTTAAATATTTTGTTTGAAAATTTTAATTTATTCTGAAATTAAAGCATCTAAAGTAAACAAAACCAAAAATCTCTTGTCACTTAAATATTTTGAATAGAATTTATATCACTTTATGCGACAAATAATTAATTACTGATACTAAAAAATCTATAGTAAACAAAACAAAAATCTCCTGTCACTTAAATATTTTGAATGAAATTTATATCACTTTATGCGACAAATAATTAATTACTGATACTCTCTAATAAGTCAATAAATAACTCAATGCCGGGCTAATTAATTAGTAATAATTAATATTCTAAGTTTAATTAAAATGAAATAAAAATAAAATGAGAAAGAGGAAACAAGAGAACAAAATAATGTCTTATACATCAACAATATCTATAAAAAATTTCGTTTTCACCTAGTGTATTTAGTCTAATAGAAATGACTTCTCATTTGCAATGTAATAAATCAAAATTAAATTTCTGTTAAAAGATATATATATATATATAACCTTAAATTAAATGTTTTTCAATAAAATGATATACACAATTAGCAAAAACAACTTCAGTTGGGGGTGTTTCATTTCTAATGTCTATCACAAACATGTCAAAAGTGTAAAAAGAAAAATCAATATGAAATCTCTAAAAATAAAAAGTAACACTAAACATAAAAAAATCTTATAACAATTGAGCAATATATAAAGACAACATGTTCATGATATTTACTTAAAGTGATTGTCTATGGATCTCATTAATCATATTTTGTTGCCTTGTTTAATCAAAAATTCTAATATGCATTTTCTAGCATAAATTTATTTAAAAAGTTTAAACGAATATTCTCAACAATGTTCAAAATTATTCCGAGCTTGTCACCAAAAAAATATATTATTCCGAGCCTAAATGCAAGACTTTTTTTAATGCAATTTACATATAAAACCGGGTTTTACTTTTAGAATAGGAGGAATTCTTTGAATAAATTGCAATGCAAACAAAGATAACTCAAATAAATTAATCACTACATGACAAATAAAAATAAATTGAGATTCAGAAAAAATAAATTCAAATGAGTCAAACGCAGCGTTACGATTGAAAACAAATAGAGATGCAAAGAACAGAGATTCAAGTGAGTCAATCGTTACATAACCATTAAAGATAAGTTTAGATACATTGAAAAGAAATCCAAATAAATTAATTGCTACATGAAAAAAAAATAATTGAGACTCAAAGAAAAGAAATTTAAATGAATTTAATCGCTACACGTCAAAGAAAATAAATTGAGATGCAGAGAAATGAAACCCAACTTAATTAATCTCTACAAGCCAAGAAAAAATTGAGGTGCATAGAAAATAAATATAAACGAATTAATCGCTGCACGACAAATAAAAATAAATTGTGATGCAGAGAAAAGAAATCCCAATAAATTAATTGCTGCACAAAAAATAAAAAACAATTTGAGATGCAGAGAAATGAAATCCAAATGAATTAATCGCTAAATGACACGTAATTAAGAATAAATTGATGTCAAAACAAAATCCAAATGGCGTTTTATAATTTTATTAAATATTGATATTTGATTTTTGAATTACCACAAGAGTTAATTAAATCTTAAAAAAATCAATTATTTTATTTTAGAAAACACAGACGCATGCAATGCACACACATACACACACAATTACTATGTATTGTGGGCAGTTTTCGATAATCCGGATTACGATGGGCATCTACCCGTTATTCCAACCAAGTGCCAGGGATTTCATAGTCATTTCACTGATGCGAACTAATTTGCACCGCAAGATTATCGGTTGGGACACGTGTCATGGGACGAAAAGCTAACGTCTTTGCTTCGGTGCATTCGCGGTCCCACTGGCCACCTGCGCTCCCCGAATGATCAATGCCACGTGGGATTACGGTGGCACTGTTCGTCCCAGTCAGCATGAGGCTCCCCGCGCTATAAAAGCGCAAGCACGGCCACACACACCATCACCTAATCTTAATCGCTCGACACAAAAAAAAAACAGAGGGGGGTCCCTCAGAAGCTCACTCGCCTTTATCCCATTACCTCCCACCACCGTATTCTGTTGCGGCGGTTCTCAGATAGCCGGAGAGATGAACATTCCGGCGAACCTGTCTTTGTTATCGATGAACAATGCTCGTCTCTCCGATCATCGCCGTCATGTATTTCACGAATATCCTGGCCTTGAAATAGAGATCTCCTTCCTTTCTGGCTTTTTCTAGAAGCGATTCGACGCCTCTTCTGTGTGTCTTGAGAAAAGTATCGGTCTCGCGGTGTCGCGTCGGGTCGTACATAAGTTTTGGTAGATTTTTTCCCTTCGCTTTTCTGTTTGTTGATCAGTGAAAAAGCCAGTCGATTCTGTGAGTGGTTGCTTTTTTGCCTGACCAGAGTTGTAGGTGATGAATGTTTTGTTGACTGGGTTGCTGCTTGGATTTGCTTAGTATTTTAGCTCTTGTTCTTCTTCCTTGGAAAGAGAGAGGAGCCTTTCAATTTCGATGTACATTTGCAGATTCTGTGTCTGACTTTGTCGCTTGAGATACTTGACCTTTTTTTGAGCAAGTGAAGTTCATTCAGCTCTGGAAATGGAGCAGAGCTGACGCAGAGTGGTACAGTTTAGTGTAATTACGAGGTTGTGAAACAGAGAGGTTGAAGGGAACCAGGCTTTCAGATCATCTTCAAAATCTTCTCAGCCATGCCTCCGATGAAGATACAGCCAATTGATATTCCTGTCTATTCCCAGAAACTGAAGGATGCAGCCGTAAGAAACGATTCGGCGAAACCAGTGCTGAAGTCGCGGTTCAGGAGGCTGTTCGTGTTCGATCGGCAGTCTCCAAGCGTTTTGAAGACTTCCTCGGCGGAGAAATCCATCGGCGGTGAAGCTCAGAATCAGAAAGATGGAGGAGGAGGCTCAGAGTTTGAGCCCAGCTCAGTTTGCTTGGCTAAAATGGTGCAGAATTTCATGGAGGAAAGTAACGAGAAACAGGTACCGGCACAGAAATGCGGTCGCAATCGCTGCAATTGTTTCAACGGGAACAGTAACGACAGTTCCGACGATGAATTCGATTTGTTCGGTACTTTCGGTGAACCAAACTCCAGCGGATCATCCAGTGATGCCGCCGACGTCCTGAAGGTAAATATCGCTAACTCATGCTGCGTTCCCCTTACGGGTTTTGAGATGAAATCACAAAATCTACAGCCCTAGATTGTACCGAAATTTTCGCGAACTCAGGTTTTCTGTCATTTTCCTAGAAACGACGCAAAGCAGAATGGTAAAGCTGAAATTGATTTCTCCCTTTCCCTTTTCCCTCTTTCCAGAGTTTGATTTTATGCGCTAGTGTTGCCGAGAGGAACCTGTTAGCTGACACCGCGAACATCGTTGAGAACAACAAGGTCCTTAAACGTAAAGATGATTTGAGAAAGATCGTTGCAGAAGGACTTTCTTTGCTTGGTTACGATTGTTCCATCTGTAAATCCAAATGGGACAAAACCCCATCTTGCCCAGCTGGTACCCTTTTCTTCCACCAGTTTTCTGAATTTTTTTAGAAATTTCAATTGGAAACAGAGATTGAGAACTTTGATTGATTTTCAGGTGAATACGAATACATCGATGTCATCGTAGAGTCTGAGAGATTGTTCATAGACATCGATTTCCGTTCAGAGTTCGAGATAGCTCGATCGACGGGTGCCTACAAATGCGTTCTTCAGTTACTGCCTCACATTTTCGTCGGAAAATCAGATCGCCTTAGTCAGATCGTATCGATCGTATCGGATGGAGCGAAGCAGAGTCTGAAGAAGAAAGGGATGCACTTTCCGCCGTGGAGGAAGGCGGAGTATATGCGAGCCAAGTGGCTGTCTTCTCCTCATACTAGGACAAAGCAACCCCCATCGTCCTCTTCCGTCCCATCCGAGGTCGTTTTGGAATCACAGACCTCGAAGAAGGGAGACGTGATCGCCAATGGCGACGATGACTCCGCGACTACGGAGGACGATTGTGGCGAGTTGGAGTTGATATTTGGCGAGAAAATCTCTCTGCCGGATCCGGAGCCGGAGGCTGATCCTGGCGACGAGACAACCAGGCCGGCGGTGGTCGTTACGGCGTCGCCGTCGTGGCAGCTGCCGGCGATCAAACCGAAGAGTATTGAGAAAGGAACAAAGGTCGTCACCGGATTAGCCTCTCTCCTCAAAGAGAAACCTTCGAACTAAAATTTTGGACTTGCTTTTCTTTTCCTCTCCCTGATCCAATCTCCCCTTATTTTAATTTTATTTTTTTGTTTTCTGATATTTGAAGAATATAGGGAGATATTTTGTATGAAGCAACTATATAATGAACATGAGCAATGTAATAAAAGGGCATTGTAGAAAGGTGAAAAAAATTATGTACAAATTTTAAGAACTCTTAAAATGATAATTTTTTTTGTTATAAAAAATAGCTTCACACACAAGAAAATGCATAAAATTTTGTTGATCAGTCTAAATGTCAGTTTCGTTGAATTTTAATTAAAATTATTATTTAATACATCTCAACAACTATTTTATGTATTTATTTATTCAATGGGACGTGAAAATTAGGCCGGAGGTTGATTTCTTGACACCGAGCAGATAGAGCCAGAGGGGACATCGTAGTAATGGTGCCTGTTTGGGAAGTCATTTTCTCAAATGGTGCACGTAAGTTGAGACAAAGCAATCTCGAAATCTATAAAAACCATCTCGAAATTCATAAAAACCATCTTGAAATCCGTAAAACCATCTCGAAATTCCCAAAATGCCTCAAAATCTGTAAAATCCATTTTCCCAACGAAATTCCCAATATGGACAATTTTCTTCATTAGTACTTCTCATGAATTGCTGTAGACGGTGTGTGCTTGTTTGGGAACTCCGTTGGGAAAATGGATTTTGCAGATTTTGAGGTATTTTGAGAATTTCGAGATGGTTTTACGGATTTCAAGATGGTTTTTATGAATTTCGAGATGCTTTTTACAGATTTCGAGATGGTTTTATCTCGGTTTACGTGCACCGTTTGGAAAATGGCTTCCCAAACAGGCACACAGTCGTTTGTAAATAATGGCATTGTTTGACATTCAGAAAAATCAAATACACGCTCAATAATATTTTTTTAAAACAAGATAATCTTCTTCACATATTTATCTCGAATTGCATTACATAATAATTTTTTATTTTTTATAATAAATTATCATTTTGTTTTAATTTCATAATTTTTACTTAACTTCTGTAGAATAATTTTTACTTCATTTATAAGTTATATTATTATATTTTTTATATAAATATTTAATTTTACTATTCATTTATTATTGTGTTACTTTGTTTTCATTAGGTAGTATATATATTAAACAAAATTTTATGCTAAAGCTAATAAAATTTAAAATTTTTCTTGACACGTATTGATTGTTTATTAACCAAGGTCTGTTTTTGTTTTTAATTTTAAAATTTAAAATTTTAAAATAATTCATCCTTTATTTAAAAATAATAAAAAAGAAGATAAATAAATGCAAACGTCATAATATGCCTATTCGGAAGAAGCTCTGTTTTTTCATTTCTTTTACCTTTTGAATTAAAAAATCATTATTTTGTTTTTTAAAAAAGAAAAATATTTTTTTAAAAGGGATAACCCAATCGACCCCAACCCAGAGTCAAAACACTGCGCAGATGAATTGGAGGTCGGGTCACCGGTTCAGATCTTACCCGTCCGGTCTGATCAGGTTACGTAGCTGGTTTTTAACTGTATGATATATTTTTAATTATGTGCAAAATATATACATTTGATTGAAAACAGGTCTATTAACGTGAGTAGGGGAGGAGTGGTGCCTCTGCCGCCGGCAGCAGGAAGCAACGCTCGTGGCATCTAGAACACCGTGAGGAGGAGGCAAGCATAAACAAGACCCGAGAAAAGAAAAAAAAAATGATAAAATAAACAAAAAAATTAAAAAGAGAAAGAAACAGTAAAAATTACTTTAAAACCCCACATTATGAATTAATTACTCTAAAATCTTAAGAGGTCGTTAACGATAACTGCTTTATTTATCAATAATACTTATCGATTTGTTATTAACAATTCCTTAAAATCTTAGAGTAATTAATTCATTACCACGAGATTTAAACGCAATTCTCCAAAAAAAAAATATTCCATTGCTGTATATGTTTTGGGAGATGGACACTCTAAAAGTGGTGCAAAAGGTTAAAAGAAAAGTGAAAAAAGTGAAAATCATCAATCCAACTTTATCTCACCAAAGCCTGAAAAGGAGAGAAGTTGCAAGGAATATGCCTATTTTATATAATTTACCTGCATCAGGGCAGAGAGTTACAGTCAGTAAATTTTGCTTCATTCTACTTCTTTTATTTTTTTAATTTTTTAATTTTATTTTAACCTCAGTCAGTAAAAAAAACATCATAGTAAACCACGTGGAACTTCTTCATGAAACTCACGCCGCCCCCAAAAAAAAAAACTCAGATTGTGTGAACGTGAGTAGTGGGTGTGATGTGAACTTCAATTTTTTATTTTTTCTATAAAAAAAATAATTTTTCTATCGATAAATGTAATTTTATATTTTGAATGGTGAAGATGGCGGTTGAGGGTGTTGAAATAAGTGAAAGTATAATTTTGACCACCTTGGCTCAACAACCCACTTTGCACCAAAATTTTTTAACTTTATTTTTTTATGTTTTTTTTGGAAATATATGGAATCTAGGTTTGGAATTTGTAATTAATAGTAATTATTTTATTCCTTAATTCCCGTTGTAAAATTTCATTAATTCTAATAATGATACATGTTGTGTTCGTCCAAGTTGGCTTATCAAATCAAAAGAGGTGGAATTTTGCTTTCAATTTTTGTTTTTTTAAGTCAACAAAGTTTTGGAAACAGCTTGAGTTGGCTAGAGATAGATATTAGGAGATAATTAATATCTAAATATTTGCTTCATTATTGATATATTTCTCTAAAAATTACCTCTAAATGTAAAACATTCTGAGTGATATATATACACACTCACAAATATATATATATATAATGTAGCAAATGATATTATATTTTAAAATTCATTTTTTCAAGTATTTTTTTGATAGCACTCAATATTTCAAAATAATATCATCTAAAAATCATCTTGAAATATGTAAAAATCATCTTTAAATCCGTAAAACCATCTAAAAATCCGTAAACTCCTTTCTCCCAACAGAACTCCTAAGCACGCACTGTGTTTGGTATGAAAATAGTTTTTATGGAGTTTGAGACAAAAAGTATGTGGTAAAGAAGAAAGAGAAAGAAAAAAAGATGAAAAAGAAAATTTATTATGAGAAATAATGTAATTTGATAAAAGATAAATTTTTAAAATCTAGATTTTAAAACTAAATTTTAAAAAGAATTGAGTACTTAAATAAAATCTAAATTTTAGAATAAAATTTACGTTAAAAAAAAAAAGGCAAACGAGCCTAAAATTTGTTCAACTAAGCTAAAATATATTGTTTGGAAAAGCAAAACCAAAATAAACGGACACATAAGTTATCCAAAATCATTGATGTGGGCCATTCGTAATCCATTAAACATATTAAATAATATATAAATAATTCACTCAAAAAATTAATATAAAAATAAAAATATGCAAAGTGGGTAGGGCCAAATGGCCAATCAGAGAGCTGTCAGAACTAATACAAGAAAGAATGTGGGTCCCAGCCTCTCCTCTCTGTTGTAGCTCTGACACAAGTGACACTTGTTTCATTTTTAATAATATTATTTATGTTTATAATATCCACTCCGAATTATTTTTTCTGTAAGAATTCATTATTATTTTGTTTCTGCAAATTTTAGGGAAGTACAGTCATGTATGAGCCATTTTAGTTTATCCCTTTCAAAACAATTATAATTCTCATATATTTTAGTTTCAATATATCAGTTTTTTTAAAATATTAAGAAGAATCACTCACTCATTTGTCTAAGAAATAAATAAAAATAAATTGAAAATATTACATAAATTTCCATTTTTTAGAAAATGCTAAAAAGTGTGCATTAAGATATTCGCTACCATTGCTGT
The DNA here is from genome assembly GCA_025593235.1 of Vachellia pachyceras. Classification (NCBI taxonomy): domain Eukaryota; kingdom Viridiplantae; phylum Streptophyta; class Magnoliopsida; order Fabales; family Fabaceae; genus Vachellia; species Vachellia pachyceras. The sequence continues at coordinate 12,367 of JANTPZ010004092.1, forward strand.
ATAATATATTTGACGGTTCATTAAACTCTTTTTATTTGAGATTTAATTAAATAATTTAATTTCAAAAATTAAGTACGAATTATAAATAATGGCCTCTTATTCTAAAGTTATTCAAATATTTATCGTAAAAAGTCTTATCTTGTTTTTTAATTTTCTCTGAAAAATTAACTGAATATTATATTGATAATAATAATAATTTATTTTTAATTTTAAAAAGAAAAGGTTTGAGGGAGGAAAAAAGCTAGGGAAAATTATTCAGATATTTCAAGCAATAGAATTAACCACGAAATGGTCCCAAAGATTCATAAAATCACCATAAGATCCTAGGAGTAGCTGCTGAGGTTGTTAATAAAGGTTAGTAAGATTGTTAATAACAACCTTAACAGCTACTCCTAAAATTTTATAGTATTTTTATAATTCTTTAAAATCATTTAATAATACAAAGCTGTTTGAGGTTGATTTTCGTGAGATGAGAAAAAGGTTGCTTGTGAGGGGCAGATTTGAATTGTATGTGTGACAGTGTGAGATTGCCTCGTCCACACGAAAACGAATGAGTGCCCATCAATTAAATTTATTAATTTAGTAATTTACTCATTACTCTCTCTCTCTCGCCCCCACGCACACACAACAATAGTGGTAGAACAGGGTGTGCGCATCCCCAAGTAAAAGTGGTGGAGAATCTCCGTTTGATGCCGTTGGATTGAGGTTGCTTTCTTGATATCATAAATATAATGAGGATGGAGTTCATGGGATCCGGCACAAATGCAGAGGAATGTACCCGATCCAAACTCCATTGAGTGTGCGAGAGAGAAAGAGGCTCCAAAATTAGATGGAATAGAATAGAATATCACTTTTTTTTTTTTAAAAAAAACTCCTATCTCTCTCACATGAATAATAGTTCTAAAGTTGGGCAAAAAAATAGTTCTAAAGGATTTATTAGTAGGAAAATTGCTAAAAAATTATCTCCCTCCAAAATTTATTGTTCAAAGATACATGTGTGTATATATATATATGGAGAATTTGTTCAAAAACTCAGGTGCAAATTTTGTTTAGTTCTGTATAATCTATGTTCAATTAAATGTCAAATGAATACATTTATATATAACTAAAAATGTGTTACGTCCAATGGGAAAAAATAATTACACCTGTCAGATATGCACTCAACTCAAACACTTGTATTCTTAATTACATTTAGGTAATATATTTTGTAATAAAAAATTTCAGTGATTTTTTAATTAATATAGTTTGACAAACTAATATTAATTAACAAATAAATAAATAATCATAAATATTTTGAATAGACTATTGGCTTTTCTTATGAATAAGGAGCGTGCTCATTTGGATTAGCGGTGGAAGCTACTTTTCTAACGTGATTTACAATTTGTAAAATAAATATATGAGAAGAGTTTTGTTTCAATTTACATGAATGTGAAAGTGAATCAGAGATAAAAGCTCATGATCTAGTGATGATGTGACATCTCTCTTTTCCTGCTTTTCTTATTGTCAATGTGATAACTGAAGCACGTTTTATCTCGACTCATGTAAATATATATAACAATAAGGCAAACGTAAAAATATGGGACATTGCAAAAGGTAAGGAGTACCTTCTAGTTCATTTATAAATTATTTCTAGAAAAATATTTTGTTTCTTCTTTAATATTTTATTTAAGGGTAAAGGTGTAATTCTACCAATAAAGTTATGGCCGAAGAACGTCTAGTACCATAAAACTTTCGAAGGTCAAAAGTACACATAATGTTATGAAAGTGGTGCAAATTTAATAAAACTGTTAATCGAGTTTAACGTCTACCATCTAGGCTCCACAATATTATTTTTAAATTGTTTTCTATCTCTTCCCTCCATCACCCTCCTACCTTCCCTTCCTTTCGCGCGCTCTCTCTCTCCTCTTCGTCTCATTCTTCCCCTCTTTGAGTTGACGAATTCGATTAGCACACAATATCGCCATCATAAAAAACCAGTAATAGCATATCTCAACAATTCCCATCTCAAAACCTTCGACCAAGTAAAGCAAGAAAGTAAGAAACGCAGCAAAACGCCTCGTTTACCTTCATCTCTGTCAAATCTCTCTCTCTCTCTCACCTCGATCGCCATAATCTCTGTCAAATCTCCTTCCATACTCTTTCCTCTCACAACCACCTTGGAAGGAATATTCTGGAACCTTGTCCACTTCTGAAATGTTACTTTTTATCTTCCTGCAAATATATATCCCTTAGCAGCCCATGAATTTACTTTTGGTAACCCTCCCATGACACAATCCTGAAAATGAATTGAACGAATTGTTAACTGCCAAGAATTAGCCCACATGAAACCATTATCCTCGTCTTCTTCATCATCTTCAAATGATTCCTGGTATTTCTCGGCCATCCCTAGCCCTGGTACTAGAGAAAGCAGCATTCAAGGAGAAGACAACACCCCATGGAACCATCATCACCAGCAGCAGAAGCACCAGCGTCTTCTTCTTCATCATCTTCTTCTACTGCCCAGTCCTCCTCCATGGACCCTAGCTCTAGTACCAGAGAAAATACTCACCATGATAGTTTCATTAGCTTCAGAGAAGACACGGGGATAACATCATCAGCATCGTCTTGTTCAGGTTCATTTTGCCGGCCTTCTTCCTCTAACCCATTAATTGATGGTAGGTTTCTGAATCTGTGTATAGCTCAACCTGCAAGTGTGTCCCTCGTATATAATTCTTTGCTTCCCACTTTCCACGTCTTCACTCGTGTGTGTGTGTGTGTGTGTGATACCCACTCCGCTTCGCTCGCCACCTGCTTGAATTGTCTTCTTCTCTTCCCTCTGTCTTCATGCATTTCAACCTGCCCCTTCTTTACACTGTTCCCGAACTTCACCGTAACCGCTCACTCTCTCCCCCACCTTTCTTCCGCTCCAAGTTCTGCACCACAATGTCTCGCTAAGGTAGCTGAAAGCAACCCGAACTTTGCCCGCCTCAACCCACCCCGGCTCCAGATGTTCCTCGAGGCAGGACACAAGGCGGAACCGGATGTGGTGCTCCCTATGCATCGGTGACGTCTCCTACCCCGACTCCGGCCATCACTACTCCCAATGCTCCGAGTGTTGAGATGGTGCAACTAACTTTGCAGACCCCGGCTCCCTCATCGTCGCTGTCCTTGAGATTTACTATTGAGTGCTGATCGAGAAGAGAGAGAGAAAACAATTTAAAAATAATATTGTGGGACCCAGATGACAGACGTTAAACTCGGTTAAGGTTTTGTTAAATTTGCATCACTTTGATAAACATTATGTGTACTTTTGACCTTCGAAAATTTTATGATGTCAAACGTTCCTTGACCATAACTTTATTGATAGAATTGCATATTTGCCTTTTATTTAATCAATGTTATCCATGTAAAGGCTAACTAATGCTTATTTATCAATGTTACCAATGTAATCAATGTTTAATTGTGGCTCCTTATATTTATATTTCTTCATTAATAATTTATTTAATACTGTCAAAGCTGAAAAAAAATTCCATTGAAGATTAATCCATTGACTTAACCACTGTTTTTTCCTCTGATGAATTAGTTCAGGTGCCTTATATTACGGAGAAATTTTCTTTTTTTCCCTTCTCTTTTTATTATAAGCACTCTTATACTATAAAATATTAATTTTTTATCCCCCAAAATCCTTAATTATAAAAATTCCTAATTAATTGACTAAACTTCTCTAACTAATTTCACCAACTCATCTAGAGTGATTATTATACCCTTACAAATAATAACAGGAGAGAGTATATCACTATTAGTTGCCCAAATCTGAGTCTGTCATGCATGTTTTTTTTATAAAAGATCAAACTTCATAAAAAATAAAATAATAATACACATAAATCCAACTTATGCATTAGAACCGAATGAGGACTAAAAACAGAACAAAAGTTGGTCATGCATTT
>JANTPZ010004093.1:0-14618 GCA_025593235.1 Vachellia pachyceras
GTCAGTTTCCTCCATTTAAACTCCTAAATCGCTCATTCCAAAATGAAAGGCAGTGAAGGGTGTATCAAAGTGATACGGATGAATCCAGTGTCTCACGATTTTACAAAATAATAAATGTACTACATGCATTTTCATAACATAAAGAAGTGATAAAAAGAGAGTAAATTATATTCTCATTTTTACCGTTCTGTCATTCTATCGATCGCCTATAGGTCTATCAATGGTCAATAGTCTCGATACATAAAATTTTTAATGATGTGACAATGAAGGTGTATTCATATTGAGATAATCGGCAACATTTTATTCGCTGAGTATCATAGAATGTTGGAACATACCCTCAGCGGATTAGCCACAAAGATGCGAGAGAGGAGGTGCCTGCAATCTTGGGATATGTGAACATAATCTGGGATTTTGTATTGAACAGCCATTATTCGCTGAGGAAAACAACAGGAGAGGTATACAGATGGGGTCAGAAAAAAAGAAGAAAGTTCCATTAAAAGAAAGAAAACAGCAGAAGAAAAACGGAAGAGAAATATACACCTGGATTGTTTTCCGGAAATTCCTGGGGTCATCCTGGTCCTCGAACGGATATGACCCAACAAGCATGACATAAAGAGTCACTCCACATGACCACACATCGGCCAACTGAGCCCGGATATATAAGAAGCAAAACATCATTATATATCTAAAATAGAAAAAAGAAATCTTGACCCCAAAAAAAAAAAAAAAGAAGGAAGACAAAAGAAATCATTAATGATTAATGTATACCTTGAAAGTTGAAACACCTAAAAGCTACTGATGATATTTACCTTGCCATCATATTCGCGCCTAGAAAGCACTTCGGGTGCTATATAAGCCGGGGTTCCAACTGTAGATTTGGGTCTTGAATGCAGCAAAGATGACTGAACACGAATAATAAAAGCACTCAACCAAGTACCAACTATAAAACTACTGTGTTTGGCAAAAAAAAAAAACTATAAAACTACTGTAAATAAAGACTCACACAAGGGGACACAGTTATGGTATAGACTTATATAGCCTTGGATAATATTAATATTCCCGATACCTTAGAATAACCAAAATCGCAAATTTTCAATCGAGGTGCGGGGCTTCCATCCAAAAGGGTATTTTCAAGCTTCAAATCTCTGTGGCAAATTTGCTGCAGAACAAGAGTAGAAACATAAGCTCTCGTTCTGTGCATTTCTGGAAACTATGTGAAGAGGACATGGTACTTAATTTTTCTTTTGTAAACTGGGGAAGTGGGGATGATTATATATACCATGGTGTGACAGAAATTAACACCAGATATCAGCTGCTGAAAGAAATATCTAGCCTGGATATGGTCAAAGAAACGAAGTGAGAGATATCGAAAACAATAGGAAATAAAACCAAAAGAAAGACATTCTGAGAATGTGCAAACAAACTTATCGACCTCATCTTCACTGAATCTGCCAGCATTGCATATCCTCTCAAATAGTTCCCCTCCAGCTGCATACTCCATTACTATCGCTAAATGTGTTGGGGTCAAAATGACCTGAAATAAAAATCCGATTGAAATAAGTCTATATGCCAAAAGTGGGCATTATACCCCAATGATTATTGATTCAACGAGTCAACGATACCTAGAATGCTTACCTCCTTGAATCGAATTATATTGGGGTGTCGAAGGGACCTGTGGTTCATAATCTCTCTGGCCACGTTCTCATCAATCTGGGGTTGAAAAGAAATTATTTAGAAGCACATTTCCCGAGAAAGCGACTTATCATTCGTCAAGTGTCAACATTGAATTGTGATCATGATCTGGGAACTTCTTTATTGCTAAAATTATCCAAACTAGTTAAATTTCCTTCACGAAATAAGACTGTCAAAGAATGTTCTTTTCCCGTTTCTTGTTGGTTTTCACAAACTAGAACACCCACTTCAAGGGATCCTAAGTTAATCGTCAGAAAACTAAAAGTCCCTCGTCATTCCAAACGTCAACTGCAACACATAACTGCGATAAATCTGATACTTGAATCGTTAAACTATATTATTTTCTGGGAAGCAGTCAAGATGGCGATGGCGATGACAAACCTTGCAACCACGCTCGATATATTTCATGGCGACGAGCTCCTTGGTCTCCTTGTTCCTCATAAGCCTAGCCACCCCAAAATTGCCAGCTCCCAAATCCTTCACCTCCTCGTACTTATCCATACCGCCGAATCTCTTGCGTTATTTCCTCAAGGGGAACAATCACACCAGTTATGGAGAGGCTTGGTCTGATTGGCAATCAAGTCCGTTGTGAAATCAGGAGAGGAGATCGTGGTATGTATGATACAGAGAAAGAAAGCGAATGGGGAATTTATGATGGAATTTTGGATGTAGAGTGAGAGAGCGAGAAGGAGGAGGAAGAGTGATGACCACGTGGGAGTGAGGTGACAGAAAGGATTAGAAAATTGCAAAGAGGAAAAGTGGGAGAAGGAGAATAACAGCAGTGCATGAGGAGGCGAATCCAGTGAGTTACTTGTTGGGGATTTCGATTTTGGTTTTGAGTTGAGGATTGGCGTTGAGATGGATTGCCATTGGAATTGGATCTCTAAAAACGCCGCGGAGACAGGGGGACTCGAAGGTCTCGCTTTGACATCGTGATTGCCCTTTTGGCAAGGTATATCCTTCGCTTTTAAACACCCCCCCCCCCCAAAAATGTCTTGTTTTTGCGTTGCTTTGTCACAGACTTCAACTTCAACCCCAACTGGAAATTGCAGGCCTATGCACTGTAATCAACCCATCACATCATCCTCCATTTCCAATTATGGGTGACCTAAAAATCCAGTCTTTGCTGTTTTCACAGTTTTATTTTATCTTGAAAATGATAGTATCAAGAGATCAAAGGTATGGAAGTAAAAGGGAAAGGAGAATATTTTTTTTGCCAGGAAATGGAGAATATAGTAACTTGGATGAGAAGAAATATTAATTAAAAATATTGACCGACAATTGGACCATACTTTTCTTTAATTTCCTGAAGTGGTATGGTGGTGGGAATGGCTCAGGACCTGGCATGGAGTGAGAGGCCTTCAATAATTGAAGCTCTCCCTTTTAAAAAAACAAATCAAACAATTGGAATGCCCTTGAAATGTCAAACGTTGTCTGGTGATCCGGCTCATGTGGCTTCTGTCAACACTTGATGTCCATAATCTTAATCCCTCCTACCTTCTTGCCCACATCTCCCTCTCTTCTCTTAATTCGCTTCCATTTATTGCACGTTAAAGCCAACACAGTGCAGCTGCATCATGCTTACAGTTCGGAGTTTGTTGGGAAAGAAGCCATGATCTTGGTTGTTAACTTGGAAGCTGAAATTCAAGATAATCTTGATCTTACAGATAAAAATAGGGTGGGTGAGTTTGGATAGAAATAAGGAATTGATCAAGGTTTTTGACAAATAGGGAAATAGAGAGAGGGAATGGAATCATTAATGTCAAAATGAGTGGGAATCTAACACCCGACAGTGCCACGCTACATGCTTCATGATCATGACCTTTATTTTGCCAGCAAGACCGCAAGTGAGACCTCGCGGCTCATGTCGGTCCTTTCAATTCATCCCCAACCTCCCGACTCCTGGTTGGGTTCCAACACAAAATACTCAGAACGAGCCCGATTGAGTTTGGGCCTGTCTGACCCATAAAGCCCAACAGACAACCTCGCCAACACGGCGAGTTTAAATAAGGTTCTATAATCCACGTACAGCGAGTGACATGAAAACGAGAGAACCCAACAGGTATGGCGGGGCCCACGACTGAGTTGGACAGAGGTGGAACACGTCAACGTTTTTTTAGGGGGGGGGAGTGGGGTTGGGCCAGAGAGAGGAAACTGCTTTAACGGTCGAAAATGCAAATGGCAGAGAGAGAGAGAGGGGGGGTGGGGGACAGAGGGAGTCTCAGTTGGGAGGCATCCTAGGTGAGGTCAGGTGAGTGTGGCTTGTTGCGTGAATGACAATATTGTCCTTGTTTGGGAGCTCATATATATATATATATATAACTGTCTACGTAAATTAAGATAAAATCATTTTAAAATTTGTGAAATCATTTTGAAATCCATAAAAATCATCTCGAAATCCGTAAATTCTTCTCAGAACATGTAAACTCCTTTCTCCCAAGGAATTCCCAATGTGCGTGTTTGTGAATCCGTTAGGAGAAATGAATTTAAGAAGAATTTACAAATTTCAAGATAATTTTCATGAATTTTAACATGAGTTTTACGGATTTTAAAATGGTTCTATCCATGATCAGTTAGGAATAAGGAATTGAGAGAGAAGCACAGTGAATAGCCTCGTAACGTTCATGCGTGATTCTGAAAACTGAAGGCAATGAAGAAGGAGGTGAGGCATCCGAGGTGTCGCCAATAACCGAAAAGGCTTGTTAACGTTGTATGTTGCTGTTGCTGTTGCTGTTGCTGTTGCCGTTGCGTGACCCAGTCGTGGCCAGTGCTGCTAATGCTTCGTGTTAAATCATGAGGCCGCCAAAAGCGCCGATGATTATTGTCAAAATAACGGCGTCCCCCATTGAACCTTTTTCTTAGCATCCATTTCTATTGCCTTTTCCTTTTTGCCTTCAATTGCGGGTCCCACGTCTTGCCCTATTTCTCGTAATTCCAAGCTGGCCCATCCTCCCCCCCTTTCTTTCTCCCCCCATCTCCTTATATAACACTTCCACCATTCTTTCCCATTTCATCCTCTGCTCCCTCTCCTCCTTCACTCTCTTTCATTCAACCCACATTGCTGGTTTTTTTGGTTGTCATACCCGTCCTATCCATGGCTGACGATGCTGCTAAAACTGCTGCCGCTGCCCCGGTCCAAGACGTGGTGCTTAAGGATGTTCCTCAGCCTGAGAAACCATCTGTCACCGACGCTGAGCCATTGAAGCCTGTTGAGGAGACTTCTGAAACTGACGTCTCTAAGCCCGAAGCTGATGCTGATGAAAAAATGCCTGAATCTGGTTCCTTTAAGGAAGAGAGCACCAGAGCTACTGACCTTTCCGATCATGAGAAGAAGTCTCTCCAGGAGCTCAAACAACTCGTCCAAGATGCTCTTAACAAGCACGACTTCTCTGCCCCTCCCAACCCACCTTCGCCTCCCAAGGAAGACAAGTCGGCGGCTGCTCCTCCTCAGAAGGACGATGACAAGAAGACGGAAGAACCCGTTCAGGAAAAGCCTGTAGAGACTGCTGATCCAGAAAAAACAGTTGACCAGCAAGCGGACGAGAAGGAAGCAGCCGTATCGCAGCAAGAGGGAGAAACCACGGCTGTCGTTGAGTCTGCAGATGACAAAGCGGCTGCTCCTGCTGTCGATGATGACGGAGCTAAAACCGTGGAAGCCATTGAAGAGAGCGTAGTGGCGGTGTCTTCTGCTGTTCCTGCAGAGGAGCCGCAGGAGGCGAAAGAGTCCGAGGGGACGGCCGTTCTTCCACCGGCGGAGGCAGAAACCAAGGACGACACTCCTCCTCCACCTCCGCCGGAAGAAGTATCCATTTGGGGGATACCACTGCTTGCTGATGAGAGGAGCGATGTTATTCTATTGAAATTCCTGCGGGCAAGAGATTTCAAAGTGAAAGATGCTTTCACCATGATCAAGAACACGATTCTCTGGAGAAAAGAATTCGGAATCGACAAATTGATGGAAGAAAACTTGAGTGATGATTTGGAGAAGGCGGTATTCATGCATGGGTTCGATAAGGAAGGCCACCCCGTGTGTTACAACATCTACGGGGAATTCCAGAACAAGGAGCTTTACAAGAAAGTGTTTTCCGATGAGGGAAGAAGGCTCAATTTCCTGAGATGGAGAATTCAGTTTCTGGAAAGGAGTATTCGCAAATTGGATTTCACTCCTGGTGGCGTATCCACCATCGTGCAGATTAATGATCTGAAGAACTCTCCCGGACCTGGTAAGTGGGAACTTAGGCAAGCCACCAAACAGGCCCTTCATTTGCTTCAAGATAACTATCCTGAATTCGTAGCCAAACAGGTATGACTTTTTATTTGATTTCTACTGCGTTTATCGGTTCTTACATTTAATGGTGTTATTGAGTGTGTAGCTTGATCTCTAAATCTATTATGGCGCAGATTTTCATCCATGTTCCATGGTGGTACCTGGCAGTAAACAGGATGATAAGCCCTTTTCTCACGCAGAGAACCAAGAGCAAGTTTGTATTTGCAGGGCCTTCCAAATCTGCAGAGACCCTTTTGAGGTAATGTTACAGAGATTCAAAATTTGTTCCTTTGAGTCGATTAGAGGTAGAGATTTCAGCTCAATTTTGCTTCCTGGACTTCCTTTTCAGATACATTGCTCCAGAGCAGCTTCCAGTGAAGTATGGAGGACTGAGCAAAGAAGGTGAATTCGGCAATACTGATGCTGTCACTGAGGTTACTGTTAAGCCAGCAGCAAAGCACACGGTAGAATTTCCAGTCAATGAGGTGGGTTTCGATTTTACCGTCAATTGTTTGAATTCTTAGAATCCAATGAATTGCTGCCGTATCGAAATAGAATCTTTCTTAGGATTCCTTTGTTCGTAAGAGACGTGCTGTCTAATTAATTGACCGTTTGTTTATTTTACATGCTCCAACCAACAAACTGCAAAACTATGCTCTGATACTTGAATGAATAAGCATATTAAAACTATAAAGGCCGGAGCTTCCTTTTGTCGTTTCTGGAGCCGTATGTGTCTGGCATCGCCGGATTTATTCCATTTAGTTCTTGGTATAGCTAAGAGCCAAAACAGTCCTGGCTTTCTGATAAATTGATTGGCTCGGTTGACATGAAGTTATAAACAAAGTGAGTTGTATATTTTACCATCGAAATGAGGTTTTTTGTTTTGTTTTGGGGAACTTGCAGAAATGTCTTCTCTCTTGGGAGCTGAGAGTGATAGGATGGGATGTAAGCTATGGAGCGGAGTTTGTGCCAAGTGCTGAAGGAAGCTACACAGTGATTATTCAGAAGGCTAGAAAAGTGGCTTCATCAGAAGAACCAGTAGTTTGCAATAGTTTTGAGATTGGTGAGCCTGGCAAAGTGGTTCTCACCATTGACAATTCAAGCTCCAAGAAGAAGAAGCTCTTGTACCGCTTGAAAACCAAGTCTTCTTCTGCTTAAAACATGAATTTTGACGAGTAGGATGGGTTTTTCTCATGAAAATTGTTATGGGGTGTTATGTGGGGGATCAAAATCACATAAATATATCCATATATATGTATACTCTTGTGTTTCTTTAATTATTATTTATTATCATTGTTTTTTGCTATTGTCAAGAGGTGGGGGGTGGGCTATCTTTTGATATGTGAATTGTTTTTTTGGTGTGTAAATGGAAAGAAATTTGTGGTGGGTCTTTTTCTACATCTCTGTTTGTCGCATTCTCTGTATTCGGGCACCATGTGCGTTCATCTTGGATGTTTCTTTCACAAGATAAAAAACGAGGCAAATATCTGCTATTGATAGATATGAATATGATGTTCAATTTTTTTTTTTGCCCAAGATAGGAATATGATGGTCTATTCTATAGACTCAAGCTTGAAAACAAGATGGTTAGCATCGTTAATATCAATTTTAATAACATAATATTTATGGTAACTTTAAATTTGAATAAGCATTTTGAAGTGGAAATTATAATTAATTCTATTTACAGGTACTAGTTTGTGAAGATTATCACTGATCCAATGAGCTCAAGATGTTCATGACTTCTTTTATATAAAAATCATGGGTGCACTCTGGAATCAAATGCACTTCTAATTAAAAAAAAGATATTTTTCTTGCAATCTATATGTGCTCTAGATTAAGAGGGATGTATGCAAAGCTTACTATTTGTTTGATTCTATCTAAAAAAATTCTTTTTACAACACAAAGCATATCATGCATGTTCATTTTATACAGTAGAAAAATCACTGAAATAGATAAAACAAAACTGTCCCTTAAAAAGGATCTGAATGGGGCAAGTAGCAGAAGGCCAGAAGCTATGGCATGTGCAAGAGGAAGACAGGGATGGACCCACAACATACTGAAAGGGGTTGCTTTGGCACCGAATATCATCATCAATAAAGCCCTCAGACAGGCGATTAATGTGTGTGTGCCTTTGGTTTTTTCTTCCCAAACGGGCTTTTGAGACTTTTAAGGCATCAAAATCCCACTTTCATCATTTGAACCAACGAGCTGTTCCTTGTTGCATTATTGTAAAGTCTTCCACCATTTTGGACCATCACCTTCAGAGCGCAAAGCTCGCATGCCCCTCATAAACAATCTATTACAGTTCTGTTCTTGCCATCAAAACTAGAGAAGAAAGACACACAGGTGGGAGTTATTAGAGCTAATGATTATTTTATAAAGAAAAGGACACAGGTGTACGAATTCTAGTTGTCTCTCTGAGTTTAATATTGTTTCAGGGCCTTTCACCTCATGCTGAGGAATCGTGGATAGGGAGCTAGCTCATGTGGAAAGTGTAAAAGGGGAAATCCTAGCTGTTCCCAGATACACGTAAAGCAAAACTCAGCTGTGTTTGGTGCGGTGTCTTTCAAAATTTCCAGCCTTTTGCTGCCAATTTGACATTAGTTTACTGCTATATTCACTGCGCTTCTTTATTTCTTTTCAGTGCTCACCCTCCTTAATAATTCATCATCCTGTATCGAAAAGTTGATGATCTTCACAATCTCAAGTAAAAAAAAATGTATGCTCTTTCTTACTAATGTAGAGAGTTGTGTCTAGCACCAAGAGAAAGGACCAAATAAATAGTCATTTGGAACTGATAGTGAACAGCTCAAACTAAGGAGGGCGTGGGGCACTCCGTGTCCTTTCAATCAATTCCCCTAGAATCATCATACTCGCACTCGCACAGGTTCAACAAAGAAACATCCCTTGGATTTTAAAATTAGTCATCAAGTTTTTATTTTGTCAAGCCCATACTTATATTTTCCAGTGATTTGAGTGCTAGCAATAGTCCCTATATATGACTTTGAAATGCTAAAATGTTAGTCCTCATCATCATAATGTCCACCAGCTGATTTGGCTGGCACGTAATCAGATGCTAACTAGTCTCTTTTTTTTCCATTTCCCATACCTTGGTGTATCACCTAGCGTCACTGATTGCGTCAGTTTAAAGTCAAATCCCAAAATCATGCTAACAATTAGTTTATGTCGTCTTGACACCCCCCGGGAGGGGGTCAAGAAACTTGTGATGAGAGCAGTAGGTGGAGGAAGAATCTTGAATGTAGCAATTGAAAGTTTCACACAAGCATGTTTCAAGAATAAAGAGCCTAGTCCTGTGAAGGAACCCCAAGTGCTGGTCTATCTAAAGTTTAAAACACTGTTGCTACATTATGAGTTCATTTGCGGGTTTTACGGCCATACCTGCTGCAACTATTGTCGTCCTGGTCTCATTCAAAGGATGATACATGTATAGCTTTAATACAGGTGTCGCTAAAAATGAAACACGATTGGATCATTCTTGTGCAGTGCTGAGTGCTGATGAGTTCACATCAATTTACGCTTTTCATGACTTCTTTTGTCATAGACACCAGCTAAGACTCTACGACAAGAAATACAACAAATTTAAACTGAGGTCAGGCTTAAAAACTGATCTTCTTTCTTATATACACATGCATCCAGAAATGGTAAAAAACTGTATAGGTCAAGAGAAGAAGCACACCAGGCAAGCTAGCTTAGAATGACAGCAAAACAAACAAATGTTGATGTATGCCCTTTTGTTATTGGTAATCACATCTCCCCCATTATTTACATTACAGCTTACGAGACGTGTGTGAGCACGCGCAGAGAGAGAGAGAGAGAGAGAGGCTGCAGGTTCGCATGTGACCTCTGAATCGCTGTCAACCAAGCCCTGCAAAATCGGATGGCCAAAGATTTATCGAGAATGCATGCATGGGAATGCTCTCGGGCTCAAAATTTGTGCATCGTAAAAACAAAATATAAAACGACTTTCTTTTTGGGGATATATTTGATCATCACCGTCCAACTTTTAACACCTCGGAATGAAAAAAGCCCTAAATCTTATCTGGTCCAGTAAACCTCAAAAACCTGAGATTGCAGGCCGCTTCTGAAAAACATTTGTCACGGGCCTCACTGCAACTGTCGGATTTTCACGTGACCAGATTCCCCTCCTTCTTTACCCTCTGCTCCAAAATCTTGCATTATATATCAGAGACAACGATCACACCTTTCCATCTTACAGTTCTCTGCTTCTGAGGAAAAATCTGTTTCTCTGCAATATCACCCATCCATGGAGAGGAAAACGTACGGGCTCTTCCTCTTGGTCCTCATCGTGCTAGCTGCTGGTAAGATTCTCCCATTTATTGTTGTTTTTGCCTTTCTGGATGTTACATGTAAGTGATGAATGATGCCTGTGTGTGTGTATAATGTTTGAGAGCAGAGGTGGCAGTGCAGACAGAAGGAAGGATGTGCCAGTCACAGAGCCATGGGTTCAGGGGAGCATGCATGCGCAGCCACAACTGTGCGTTAGTGTGCAGGAACGAAGGTTTCTCCGGCGGGCGGTGCCGAGGGTTCCGTCGCCGCTGTTTCTGCACTAAGCTTTGTTGAATCTAAAGAAATGAAGTTTCAGGAGCAGTGGAAAGACCAAATAAAGATATGATGCTTCTTCATCATAGGATAAGAAGGTGATGGATAAATGTCTTGTAGTGCGTTGGTTTTGAGTTTGAGTGGAGAAAGAAGCATGGTCATGTGGTTATAGAGACTTGATCACTTTCTGCCATATCTGTTACGGCATCTTAATCTCTTCTTAGTCTTGCGCCCTTTTGTTACGTTTTTTATTCTGAACTTTAATATTCAGGTTTAAGGATATGGTGATTGCAAACACCCCTGCATCAAGGACTTGAGTTGTGAGACGAGATTCAAACAGCTTTTGTGCATGTTTGGGAATTTCATTCCCCAGAGGGAACGTAGACATAAAACAATTTCAAAATCTGTAAAAACCATTTCGAAATCTATAAAAACTATTTTGAAATCCGCAAAACCATCTAAAAATTCGTAAACTCCTTTCTCCCAACGGAACTAATTTCTCTCAACGGATTTCCTAAACGCACACTTTATTTGCAGCAAAACAGAACTTCAACCGGTTTGAGAAAACTTTTTTCCACGTTTCTACTGTGTTGTTACATACAAGTCGAGTTAAAACTCCTCTTACATATATCTTGACTTACGTAAAAGCACTTATCTACTACTTTTTAAAACAGGTTGATACAACTTCATGCACTTTTTTGGATGCACTCCAGCAAAACAAAACAGGATTAACTCTGATAAAAAATATATGCATTTTAGCAAAAACAAAAATCTTTAGATCTCGTTAACTATCTTAAAATTTAACAAGTGTTTAGCTTTATTAATATTTAATATACATATCCACACACTTCAACTAGAAATCCATAGAATATCAATCTACGTAATAATAAATTAATAATAAAATTGTGTATTCTTATAATGAATTTAATAAAACGAGTTGTATTAAAGTATAATCTCTCAAATCGCAGTCATTTAATCTCCTGATCAATAAGCTTTGTGACTTGCTTATGACTGAATAACTAAAAGGGCGAATATTTTCTATAATTGCAGAGACTTTTTATTGAATAGTTGAAACTTGAGGCACTATTAGATTTTAAAGGCTGTATTGTAACCAAGTTAGACTGAATCAAATTAATCATTTCCAAATGTTTTTCACTTTTTATCTCATTTTTATAGAACTGGATATTTCAATCATATAGATCAAATACAAGATATGTGTTATCTGACTTATCTCGGTTAAAATAAACAAGTAATTCCCAGTTATTTGATTTGTACAGGAGAAGTAGAATAATGCAGGTTCAATAGAACCTGACCATGCATGTGGATTAAAATAATTTATATATAAAAACTACAAATAGTTTATTAACAAGATTTTATTATGGTGACAACGAAATTCAAACTCATGATTTATTGGATTATGGGCCAATGACTCCTTACAAATCACTTACTGGCACTGTTTGGCAACGCGATACTTCTACTTATAAGCACGTTTAACAGTGTTTTTCCGTAAAACGAGACAATCTCCTCCACATATTTGCCTCCGCTTGTGTAAAAGTACTTCTCCACCGCGTTGCCAAACGGACCCACTGTTAATTATAAGTTATCATACGGTGTGGGTTTTGCACATACAATAATAGACTATCAGAACGCAAGCGCAGTTTAAGGCTGTACGTCAATTTACAAAAATTTCATTTTTAAATTCTGAATAAAATTTTCTTAACATGAAAATAATTTTGCTTATCTAGAAAGTCTTATTTTTTTCATCCATAAAGTTTTTTCTCACCCCGGCTTATATCTCTTTGTCTCTTGCCTTCCGCTGAGTACCTTCCTTCCGCCAGTTCTCATCTCTTTGTCATCCCGCAAGAATGATCCGTTTTATCCTAGAGAGTGCCGCTTTCTGAGTTCCAAAGGGTTGTAAAATCTCTCAAGAACAGTACCCTTAGACATGATTCAAATCAATCTCCGGTGTTGTTTCTGTATCTCTTGCTTGTAGTATTTCCAACAGTATGAGTGACCACAGCTGTGCTTCAGTGTGCCTCGTCGAAGGTTTCAATGGCGGCAAATGCCGAGGTTTCCGTCAACGTTGCTTTTGCACCAAAGTTTGTTGATCCTTCATTATATATTCACTGAGCATCCCTACGTATATATGTGCATGCAGCTTTGGTACTAGTTTGTGCAGGTTGGCGTTGGCTTGACTTTCAGTCTTAACTAGCAAATAATAAAGTGATCTCATTCTGTCTGTAATGGCTGCTTGAATCTGTCTGGAATCTGATCCCTTTTGCTTCTCTGTTTCTGGGTTCTGTTTCTCCTGCTTTTCTGTTTCTGTGCGTGCGTGCGTGCGTAAGTATGTCTTCCATCGTTAAGAAACCAAACAGCTTTCTCTAATTATCGATCCATTGTGCAAATAATGCCGCCGTGCCATCAATTATCCCAATATCTACTGAATGGAGAATAATTTTCATTGCAACCCAAATGTTCTTCTGAAATTGCAGATCACTTCTTTAAATCCTTTCAAAGTTGTATGCAATTAAACATGTGCCATGTTATAATATCGAATACGGGATAGAATAATGATAGGAGATTTATTTGCATGAATATAAACGTTCTAAGGAGTTCCTGACCAAGTTCATAATTTAGTTTAATCATAGTGCCCGTTTGAAAATACGGTAGATAAATACTTTTACGCAAGTCGAGATAAATATGTGAAGTAAATTATCTCATTTTACGAAAAATACTGTTGAACGCGCGTTTGGAGGAGTCAAACGCTTCCCCAAACCATGCCACAATAACCTTCTGACCCCATTATGTCTTGAATAAAAATGGGCCTTCATATCCCACACCGAACTCAAAGCCCATAGTGGAGGCCCAGTTTGTATCCAAGTTTGCCCTGTATTTGATCCATGTCAGGCCAATAAAAGTTATTAAGTTGGTAAAAAAACTGGTTCATAACATATTAACAGACACCATCGTCGATTCAAATTATATTCTAGTGTGAGGATTTTATTGATAAATAATTTGTAAATATTTCTGTAAACGTTCTATGAATATAAAGGCCTTGCTTTGGCTCGGTGATACTATTCTTATCTTTAATATAAGGATTACTTAATTATTTTGAGTAGATTAAAGAATTTCGATAAATTACTCAATTTCAACGTATCCGACATGATTTCTGCAAGTTAACCACAGGTAACAGTTGAACGCCCGTTAAGTTTGTAAGTTAGTTAAATTAAATTTTAAAAAACATAAATAATAGGGTAGATAAAGTAGAAAAGGCTGTTCCATGGAGAATCAAACAAAATAATAAAGTGGGTGAGGATCAGCAGTGATATGAAGCATATGTGAATTCCAAGGAGATTGAGACGTCTTAAAAGGAGCTGTCCTTACGGTTTATAAAATTCAATCCAGCTTTATTAGGTAAAGAAAGAGAAATGCCCATATTTCTAGGGTGACCTTAGGCTCCGGTGACACAAGGACTCAATTAAGTATCATTAAGCCTCCGATGAGACAAAATTCAACATATCATCCCAGCACAATAACATATAGTGCTCATTTGAGAACATGGTAGAGAAATATTTTTAGACAAGCTAAAATAAATATGTGAAGGAAATTATCTCATTTTAAAAAAAATACTGTTACGTGCGTTTAGCTTTTACAATCGCTCCACCAAAAAACTAATAATCTATCTACCTGAGTTTAAAAGCTTTCACTGCTTTAGCAGAGTCCAGACATAAAAATGAATATCAATAGATACAGACACACACACAAATCACTGTGCGTGTGCGTGCTCCTGTGTTTTAACGGGTCGGATCGAATCTGATTCTGCAAATCTCGTTCGTCACATAAAAATGTCACAGGACCGACCTTTCGTTCATTGATTAAGGGATTATCGTTGTTATTAATTAACAAAGCAAAAGGTAATGCCTGGATTGTTTTGTCAATGGAGGAGGAACAATTGTCAAACGCAGAAAGAAACTAATATGCCCCTTTTGTAATGTTATGCAAATATAAAATGGGAATATATGCGCACATGACTAGGAGCAGTTGCAGATGGATTAATAATACGCTTCACTTTTTGTTT
>JANTPZ010004095.1:0-17469 GCA_025593235.1 Vachellia pachyceras
TACATACTGAACAGGCCCATGATTTGTCAAAAAAAGAATAGTGTAATCAATCACACTAAACAGGCACATGTCAAACCCTCTTTGAACAGTACGTACAACCCCATTGAATAGACCTAAGCTAATGAATCCACCATTATCTTCATAGAACCCTGCCTCTGACTTCCTAAACACAAACACAACAGCCATCATCCAAAGGGGAGGTCCCTCACACCAATCAAACATCTTCTTAACAAAATATTCAGCTGCCATAAATAAAGAAGTAGGAGTTGCCATTCCTAAACACAATACTTATTGCTTCATCACACAAATTTGACTCTATTAATTACCAATTTTCCAAGTAACACTCATTTCGGTTCCTTGGTTAAGACAATAAGTAGATATAATTTAATTTATTCTTCATTGAACAACAAAAAAAAACTTTAAACATCGATCTACTATTACATATAAGAAGCATTAAACATTAGAGCAAAATTTGATGCGTATTTTATTTTATTTTATTTTAAACATCGATCCGAATGGTGCTGCGGGAGAATGACATGTAAGTACCGTTGAAGTAGGTAATTGACAAAATAACCACCGGGTGTTGGAGTGCAGTGATCAGTGTGGCTGACACTTTTCCAGGGGTCGAGAGCTCGATCTCTGGGAGCCACGCTCGAGGGTAGAGGATACCTACCCTTGATGCAAAGCACCTTAAAGGGGTGTGCCACACTTATTCCTCGCTCCGGATTAGTCTGTTGCCCCAAGTTATCTGGTCCAGTATGGAAGAAGGCCAGGGACTCAGGAAAAGGCGCCGGATATTGGGGGAAATCACGGGGGGATGAAGGCCCAAAAATGCCCTAGATTACCAAAAAAAGGTAATCACTACTACAAAAAATACTTTTTACGCCCTATTTTTAACTCAATTGGCGGCCTTTCTCAAGGGGTGTATATGTGAGGGGAGTAAAAAGGTAGAGCTTACGGTGCCCTATATTATAAAAGGCGTTATAGGTAAACTTACGGCGCCCTATCTTGAAATATAGGGCGTCGTAACCTACGGCGCCTTATCTTTAAAGATAGGGCGCCATAAGTTTTTTTTTTAAAATGTTAAATCCAAACCTGCCTCTCGTCGCCTCCTAAATGGTCTTGACGCATCTAATGGATCATATTCGGAAGTCTTGCAGTTGTGTCTCCAGCCACTGCCTGACTGGGTAAGATCTGGTGAAGGCATAGAACCAAGCTCTAACAGAGTAGCTGTGAACCATGTTGAGCGTTCATTAGAAGTCCTTAGCTGTTTCTCAGCCTCTGAGAGCAGCTTCAAAGCATGCTTTAACCTCCGCAACTCTTATTCATTCACTACGTAAGAAACCCAAGCATGCATCTCAATAATTAATCAATTAAAGCCCCCATGAATACAACACATAAAGACAACCAAGATATAAGACTTATGAAAACAGAAACAGAACAATAAAGGTAATTTATGAAAACTTACATATAAGATATGAAACACCATGTTCCAGGCAGCGTAGTCGCCTTTGAGGATGACATGAAAATCTTGGAGGTCGCGAGCGTCCCACGAGAGGGTCGGTGATTTTATGATGGGTCTGCGTTCGGTGGTGAAAAGAAACCAGAGAGCTGTAATGAGAGAGAGAGAGAGGGAGCGCTGAGGAGACGTAACTCAACTGGCTGGGTGATTTTCTGATGGGTCTGCGTTCGGTGGTGAAAAGAAACCAGACCTGCTATGCGTGCTGAGACGGCGTCACACGTACTGCTATGCATTTTTGAATACTCTCTGCTCCCGCCTTAACTTAGTTTAGGCGCCCTATCTCTAAGATAGGGTGCCTAAAGTTTAGATGAAGTGACTTTTGACACCCTATATTGAATATAGGGCGCCAAAAGGGTTCCTTCTAGTGTTTTACCTCAGTATATGGCGTCAAAGTGTGCCTTTTAACGCTCTATATTTTATATAGGGCGCCAAAAGTCAGCCTTTATGCGCCCTATATAAAATATAGGGCGCATAAAGGCCCGTCTTCGTTCTTATAATTTCAAAAATGACACCGCCTTTATTTTTTACTCCCTTTTTAAAAAAAAGGACGCGAATTTCAGTAGTAAAAACTATACTCTGTGGTAGTGAATTGACAAAATAGTGTTATGAATGGCCTAATGCCAATGAAGTTCCAAAACACAAATGGAATTAAAATTTTGAGCAAAGTTGCATAAATGATAGAACCCCGGCATTGAGGATCGGAGAAGTTTTTAGAAAGAGAATATTATTACTTTTATTGCAGCTACAGCTTATACCACTCAAGCTTATTATTATTGTCATTGTTGTCGCTACTACATTTCTGACAGAGATGGGAACTGCAGGATCACCTTTCACGGGTTTGAGGTTAAACGGGCTGACTTATTTAGATCCCTTAGTAAAAAAGGGTTTGATTTTTGAAGCTTTACTCTTGAATTGATGGGTTCGAATCGACCCGTGGGCTTTTGGCCAGTTTAACAAAAAATTTCTTTTATTTTTTTTAATTTAACGTAGTAAAATTTTTCATTTAAAACATAAATAGTATTAAAATTCAATTAAAAGAAATAAAGTTAAAATGACAATATATTGTGAATGAAAATTTCAACACTTAACATGAAAACTATTTTCAGTAGTAGTTACATGATTTATAATTAGAAGTAAAATGGTGTCTAAATGCTATTAATACAAAAAACAAATAATATAATAAGGTTTTGTATTCATTCCCCAATTTTACAATTCGACATCTGACCATATTGGTCATGGGCCGGCCCATGGTTTATGGGCATGTTTGGCATATTTTTACTTTTCCAAATAGATCAAGTTAAAACAATAGACTTTCAATTTAGTTTTTAAAAATTAGTTTGTATGTGAAAAACAACGTAAGAAGTTTGATATTGAAATTAGAAAGAAAAAGGATTCAAAGAGTGAAAATATGTATGTATATGTCTTTATATAGCACACACAGTAATTGAAAATAAATGGTTAACTTGAAAGGATTTCTTCTAAAACTTGAAGGAAAACAAATAGTTGTTATAATATAATGCATTAGATAAATTGTAAGAAAAATTATATTTCAACAATATTTTTTCTTTTCACATTTTTAGATTTTTATGGGGCATATGATTGATAAGAAAACAAATTTAAAAATAAATGTTTTGATTCAAAAGGATTTGTTTCTAAAATTTGGAAGCAAATATAAAAAGAACAAAGAATATATGAAATAAATATTAAAAATTCATTTGGTAGGCTTAAAGGGGTCGACTCTCTTTAGCTCGTGACCTAAAGGACCAGCTCTTTTATGCTCCCCCTTTCAATTCAAACGGGCCTAATAAGGCTAGTTCGATGAGCTCGACTCATTTCCCTACTCTAATTTCTAAAGCTAACTACTACCATTATTGCTTTTAATGTTGTTGTTCTTGATACTACCACCCTTCGTCCTATTACTCAGGTTGTTGCTGCTATTGAGATTGCTACTACCACTACCATTACAATTATTGGGCTTATTTGACAAAACGATTAGAAAAGTTAACTCATGTTCAACAGTGTTTTTTTGTGTATGTTTTTCTTGTCCATTTAAAATCACGTTTACGTAAAACTCCTCTCACGTACTTATCTTGACTTGTATGGAATCATTCTCCTAACGGATTTTTAAACACACCCTTTGTGTTTTGTGGGACTATTTTGTTAATTGTCTATTTTAGCAGGACTTATATGTCATTGTAGTCCCAAGTCCCACTCGGATTAAAATAAAAAAAATATTAACCTTACCGATTTACATCCTCCTCTGGGGGAAGCAACAGAGAATCCGGCTCACTTTCGTTCCAGCTCGATATCGAAATCCCTCATCAGAGAAAATATCCGATTACACTGTCCGCACACGGCAGTAATCTCAAAACCTCTCCTGTCTCCCGTCTACTTCGTCAATGGCCGGGATTCGCCTGCATCTTGAAGAGTCCGACGCCTCACAACAGGCAAGGGCAGCAGTTTCTGTGCCCTCCGCCGATCTGATCTCCGACGATGACCGCTCTGTCGCCGCCGATTCTTGGTCCATCAAGAGTGATTACGGCAGCACCCTCGACGACGACCAGCGCCATGCTGACGCTGCTGAAGCTCTGACCAATGCCAACTTCCGAGCTGCCTCGGATTGCAGGTCTTTTTTCAGCTCCTCTTTCCTTCAGTGCGGTGCTATATATAGGACGCATTTTGAATGGAATTTGTGAAGTATTTCGGATGCGGTTGATTGAATCGTCATTTCTTTGAATTTTGAGGGAATGAAAGTGACTGTAATGAAGAAAGAGAACGGGGCTTGTGCATTTTTGGATAATGAATGTGATCATTTCTTATCCTTAAATTATTTTATGCTTCTAAATTGTAATAATTGCTTTTGCTATGGGCATGTAAATTGTAACGATTGTGCCATTCAGTTGTTTTATCAAGGGAGGAGAGTTGAATCAGCGCTACTGATTGGATAAATTATTTGTCATTAAATTGTCTTTTGGATGTGCAGTTCTGACAAGGATGAACCTGATACTGAGGCAGATACATCAATGCTAGGTTTTCAGAGTTATTGGGATTCTGCATATGCAGATGAGCTTTCAAATTTTCGCGAGCATGGTCATGCTGGTGAAGTTTGGTAAATAAATTTTGACTCTCCATTATATGCTTCACTTTTTCATGTGAGTTTTCATTAAGATTAATTGTAAACATCGAATGGCTAAGAATTATGCATAATTCACATCTTATAACATCATTAAAAAGGAACTTTCAGCTGAGCTTGTCTTTTTTGAAGCAAAGCATGTGATCAACTTCTTACTGAGCTTGAAAATATATCTTGATACCATGATTCAACCCTTCTCTTTTATTAAGTCAACAGCCCAGCCGTAATTGTTGGCTAGATGCCATATGCTGATGACCAATACAAGAATGGGCAATAATCAGTATTAGTGTTTTGAAATTTGATCCTTTCTGGGAGAGTAAAAGTAATTTATTTTTCATTTTCTTTTCTTTTGTTTCAACCAAGGCAGATTTTTCGAAATAAAAAGCTATTGTGGCTTTCTACAGTCTGAAGTTTTTTATTTAAAGTCATACTTCCTTCATGTTTATACTTTTTATATAGTTAATACTGGATTCTGGAGCCAGTAGTTACTCTCTTGTCTCACCACAATATTACTGTGCAAGTCTCTGCCACATGAGGTTAACCGAGTTTCTCCATATTATCCATTTAGCATAATTAAAGCGGCATACACACATACATGGTTTACTAGAGAGCTAAGCTGATGCTTCAACAAATTCAAGATAACAGAAGGGAATAAGAATGCTGTGTAACCTAAAGTAACTAAGGTTAGTGTAATATTTAAAAACAGAGAGCTGGGAGGAAAGTAGCTGCATTCATGCCTTTTTAACTTGCATTTATCAACTCCTTGATGATTTTTGACCTCTTAAATTGTTACAAGGAGATTATATTAATTGACATGAGTAGGTTTGGAGTTGATGTGATGGAAAAAGTTGTGTCATGGACCAAAGCCTTGTGTGTTGCCATTTCTCAAGGTCGCAAACCTGAAAATGTTGATGATATCAAGAATGAGCCTACTGAACTAGATGATAAGTCCTTATCTACGTGGAGTGTACTTGACATTGGAACTGGCAATGGTCTTCTTCTCCAGGAACTGGCTAAACAAGGGTATGCGTCTACCATACTAATTTTCTTTCTTCCTCTTGATCTAAATGATCAAAATGTGAATAGCTGAATTGCTTGTAGCTGCAAAACTTTTCATGAACTCAAAGTGTCTTTTGCAAAGGATTATGTATTTTCAAGATAATTTATTCATCATCTAGATGACTCTCTGAAAAGGAAAGGAAGATGAGTAGGCTTAGCTTCCTAATGAGAAGAAAAATTATTTTTTAGCTCTCCCTCAAATTCACATCCAAGTAAAGAGGGATAAAGAAAATGGTGTTAGAAATAGTAAATTTAAATATTATTTCTAGAATGTCCTTTAGGTTGCATGTGTCTCTTAGTATTATTAAGTAATTATATGTCATAATGTGTGAATTTATGTATGTTTAGCTCATGAACATAAGAGTGATGAAGTTATTCTAGTGTTTGGAATGGCTTCTAGTATACCCTATTAAATGATTGAAAGTAGTATAAATATGCTAAGCATCTTATAGTATTGTGAAAGTGGAATTTTGTCCAATTTTGATAATATTTATGCATGTTTTTGGGTATGTACCTCTTCCTAGTATTTTCTCAACTATATTTGAATGAGCAAGTGTTGTCTGAGCAAGTGTTGTCTGAGCAAACTCAATAGTTGTTGAGCCTGGTCAATTCGAAAAAATACATAGTTGATTTTAGTAAAGAATAGGAAAATCTTTTGGGGGGGGGTTTGGTATTTGGATGTGTTGGCATCTCTGAATTTGATGAAAAGTGAATTTTCTGAGAAAGTGTTTTAAGATCTCCAAGTTTGAAGAAAGGAGAACCTATTGAGAGTGTGTTTCATGAAATGTGAGTCTCCACAAAGGAAGTATTCAAGAAGTAGGGAAGTTGAGAAGAAACCTCCGAAGTCTTGCAATAGTCAGAATTTGAAGATTGGAGAAAGAACCAATTGTTCTTCCTGTTCAGGTTTAAGTGATGGTGAAGGAGTTACCAGAAAAGATGAAAATGCCACCAAGAATGTGTTCACATGATAAGTCTGATCTATATCATCAACTAAGTTTTTGGCTGTAGTTATATATTTAAAGGGAAATTTGGATGGTATGAACGTAATGGATTCAAGTCATAGACAAAGGAAGATGTTGAAAATGTAGTTGTTCTATTTGTGATAAGGTATTTGAAGTATTTATATTACAGTCGTTAAATATGACTTGGAAGATTTGAAGAAGCTAACGGGGTATTAACAAAAAGTTTTGTAGTTATGGATGAGCTAAAATAATTGGAGTCCAATATTTCCATCTTGATCATGGTCCAAGTCAATTAAAAAAATATATACTTAAATATATCAAGTAATTTTGGAGCTAATAGATATTGTTTTAATTGTATGTCCTCTAGGTTGCATGCGTCTCTTCGTATTCTTGAGTTATTATGTTATATGTATGAATGTATGTGTGTTTAATTCATGAACTCAAGAGCCAATAAGTTATGCATGTATTTGAAATGGCTTCCTGTATACTATTAAATGGGATGAAGTTAAAAGAAGCTTGCGCTAAGTAGTATAAATGGCCTTTATGTATCCTTGAGTGCTGTGAGGGTGAAGTTTAGTACATTTCTTATGATAGAAGTGTGTTTTTGAGTATCTCCTCCTCAAGATCCTGAAAGTAGAAGAATGTATAAATTCCACTCTCACAATACTCAAGATACATAAAGTAAAACAAAAACATCTTTTCATGAGGAAACAAGATCTTGAGGAAGGATATTGGAGCTTTATCAAGATTTTTTTTTTGTAATATTTGATCATACCGGTTAGTCCAAATTCAAGTATTGTTGAGCCCTAAATGAAAATAACTCTCCCAACATTAATCATACCGGTTAGTCCAAATTTAAGTATTGTTGAGCCCTAAATGAAAATAACTCTCTTGACATTTTTGAATTTAGTTCACAAGGTTCAAACTTGTCACCTTGCTTTAATAGTATGGAGTTTTTTTTTTTTCAATTTGACTCAACCACCATAGGTATGATACATTTTCTGGATTTTTTTTTTCCGGCAAAAAGGTTTTCTTATTGCTGAAACTGAGATTTTAGGAAATTTTTAATTTGGATACGGAAATAATTGAAGCAAAGAATATCTTGAATTGAAGAGACAAAAGTCAAGGGAACTAGCATGGGTATAGGGTGTTATATGTTTTCTTGATAATGAAATTCTCTGTTGGCATATTATGTATCTAGGTCATGAAGTGATGTTTGCACTTATTTTATTTTTTGTTTTATGTGAATGCCTTTGTAAGCATACTCTTGACATGTCTGCATTCAGGTTTGCTGATGTAACTGGCACTGATTATAGTGAAGGGGCCATCAGCCTTGCCCAAAGCCTTGCTGATCGTGATGGTTTTTCCAACATCAAATTTTTGGTAAGATTAAAACGCAAATATGTTATGAATTCTGTCTCATGTGTGCACGTAAGCATGCCTGGGTGTTTAAATGCATCCTTTCAGCTATATATTTCTTGTGTGCCTTCACTAGTAGGGTATGCCATATGCGTGGGTTATCATTACTCAACCAGCGAAAAATGTACTCTTGCCAAAAATGCACCAGAAAAGGTTAGGATAGGACCAAAATACCATTAAATATAATGATCCATGCCAAGTAGAGGGTGGAAAGGACTTTAGAAAGGACCAAAATACTCAACCAGCAAAAAATGTACTCTTGCCTTCATTGCAATGTGTTTCTGTTGTGTAATTTTTGATAGCTTGTTATAAATTTGAAATCTCGATCTTATGCTATAGTATATCTAATGGGTATGCGTTGCATTGCATTTATGATTCATTGCTTTTAATTGATTCAGGTTGATGATGTTCTTGAGACAAAGTTGGGACGACAATTTCAACTTGTCATGGATAAAGGGACTCTAGATGCTATCGGATTGCATCCTGATGGTCCTGTCAAGAGGTAACAAAAAATGTTACATTCCCATTGGTTCTATTGTGACAATGTTATTTTTCTTACTAAGATTATGCTTTCTAGTCTTTTCTTAGTCTACATCAAATTATGTTAAAAGACTTAAATTAATCTATATATCTTATAAGAGCTTGGAGTGTTAACAATTAAGAAATACTCTTCTGATTTATTCTCCATTAGTCATCTGCTAGCTTGATACTGAGGAACTGTATCCTGGCTTTCTGAATTTCAGAATGATGTATTGGGACTCTCTGTTTAAGTTGGTTGCTCCTGGTGGAATACTAGTAAGTACTTCAAGCTTGTTCAATGTTGGTGCTGAATTTGGTGACTTGTTACTGCCAGTATTTACTGAATTAACTGCAAATTGTAAAGATTAGATATTGTTTAGATGAGTTGATTGAAGCTGTATTCTGTATTCTGTACTCAACTCGTGCCTATGAAGTTGCTATATCTCTCCAACGAACCAATTTTCATCATAGACATCTCTCCTAACGCCTGCCTTTCATTTCTTGACATGGAAGGTAATCACATCGTGTAACAATACAAAAGATGAACTGGTGCAAGAAGTTGAAAGTTTCAACCAGAGAAGAATTGCTACTGCGCAGGAACATGAATCAGCTGAGGACGGGCAATCGGGCAAAGATCTTACATTTCAATATGTGGATCATATCCGCACATACCCAACCTTCATGTTTAGAGGTGTGGTTGGCTCCCGTGTCACCACTGTGGCGTTCCTTAGGAACTGAAGTGACCATCATTCATCATTCTGGATTTCCCCCCTTTCTAAAGCAGGTTTGAAATTGTTAGTGTTAGTGTGCATGCGTGTGGGTAGGTGGTTTTTTGTATTAAACCGTACATATTTTGGTTATGATTCATGTAGAAGTTCTGGGGGGATGAACTGCTCTTTATTGGAATCAAGCTGAATGGTCGCCCATTTTGACTCTCTGCCCTGCTCATGTGTTTAACTTCGACTTAGCCTTTTCAAATGGTTAACGAATCGTTTATACTTTATGTTTTGGTGTCATTTATGTAGATGCTCACATGGCGGGAGATTGTAAAATTTTGACGATGTTGTTTGTTTGTCATTGGATTTTTCTAAATAAACATATGATTCCTAGAATTTCTTTCTTTTTTTTTTAGATTCAATTAATTATGCGGGGTTCGTTTAGTGTCTCATATTTCAAGAATGGTGTTTGTTTGTCATTGGGTTTTTTTATAGAAAAATAAACATATAATTCCTAGAGTTTGTTTTTTTAATAGATTCGATTAATTATGCGGGGTTCGTTTAATTTCAAGAATGGTGGCATTCTAAAAGAGAAGTAAACGATGGAGGGGCTAAACAACAAACAGCAAATGGCGGCTACCTTGTAGGCGTGTAGAACTTCTGCTTTTTGGTATTGGATTATTTAAATTTTAGGCAATAAATTATCTTTGTTTGATATTCTATTTTTAAATTATATAAATGAAATTCGGATAATTGAAATAAGATTGGCGGAGGAGTTGCTTCTCTGAAAAAAAATGGTAAGGATGGGATAACGATATAACTCAAAAATACGATTTTACTCGAAAGTGTTTATTACAGAATTTACTCAGCCGCAGGCACAGCTAGGCCTTGTGGTCTTCTTCATCTTCAGAAGAACACTTTGACGGTTATTGACAGTTTGAAGCCTGACATGTTTGGCGCACAAAATACCCTCAGCCGCCTGAATTTCATCAATCCAACATCTCAACTCAGGCACCACTTTGTCATCTTTTAAAATATAAATGTAAAATAAATATAAACCATTTGTAAACAATTTTTTAATATTTTCTGTGCATTATTTTTTAGCTACGTCGTGACAAATAAATATATTTCAAAATAAATATAAACCTTTGCAACAACATATTTTAAAATTAAAATGCTTAGTAACAAATGCTTGAAGCCCTTTGTGGTACTGCATAGCCTGATCCACCGGTGAATCCTCTAATTGAAGTGAGATAGGTCTAAAAAAACATATATTGAATGATTGTTTTAAAATGGTTTGGATTTATTTTTCATTTTTAATTTTAATGAAATGATGAGGTGGCGCACTTTTAGATGTTGAATTGATCTGGATGGCTGAGATTCACCCCACTAAAGTGTGCTGAGAAGACCCGGATCACATGTTCGGTTAGCTGGAATCATTTTTACGGAAATGAAAATAAGAAATATGATTAATTTAAAAATATATTTAACAGGAACAAGAAATGGTTAAATAATTTTTGTAAGCACACTAATTGAATTGATTTTAAAATATAAAAAGGCAATTTTACCCCTTGCTCTTTCACACACCCATATACGTAAAAATAATTTTTACAGAGTTTTAGTGAAAACCTAGGTTTTGAAAAATAGATTTTGGGAGAATAGCTCTTATGGATTCCGAGACAAAACATAAGTTTTAAAAGGTGATTGTGTTTGGGAAGTTATTAGCTTTTACGAAGTTCAAGGCAAAAAGTAAATAAGAAAGAGGAAAAGAAAAGGAAAAAGAGGAAAGAGAAAATTTATTACGAGAGGAAGTGTGATTTGACAAGAAAACATCTTGAAAAATTTAGTCTTAGGCCCAAATAAACAAGTTATTTAAGGAATGGTTCTATGGATAAAAATATTTAATGAGAGATCTCATTGACAACATAGGTGTTGTCAACACAGCGCATGATGTTGACAACACCTCATGTTTTCAATTGGAACCTCTCATCAAATATTTTTCTCCATGGATCATTTCTTAAATAATTTTCTTATTTGGGACCTAAGACTAAATTTCCCAAAGATTTTGTTAAAAAAAAGTAAGTTTTAAAAATATGAGTATAGAAGACCTAAATTTTAAAAATGGGTTCCAAATGAGCCCCAAAGACACTGACAGCTTAATTTCACAAACATGACCAAACGCAAGACTTGTTTGTAAATAAGCTCTTGTGCTGCTGGGTTGAATCTGTGTGTGTGTGTGTGTGTTTAGTTGTCTAACTTAGGTTTCTCACACCAACTTTGATTAATTTTTTAATTTGTTTGAGACAAAATCGCGTGCACTCCAAGTTGCAATAAGTAGATTAAGATGGGGGAAGAGTTGAATGAACAAATGTATTATTCAGATTCTTAATCAAACGGTACGATGACAATGATATCTTATAATGCAAATCTTCAAACCACGCTTTATAATCTTTTAAATATTAATATATCAAAATAAATAATTCAGTAGTGATGAGCATTGCTTTCTCTCTCTCTTTCTTTCTTTCTTTGTTTTTTTTTTAAAAAAAGAATGACAGCTAAATTTTTGTTTATATACTTCAATCTCTTTGATATCACAAGGGGTCACATAACCTAAAGAGACCAAAATATATGTAGTACTATCGTTCTAGCTTTTAGGTGTTGGATATATAACGACATATGTTATATACGAGAATTCGGGATAAGGAATAAGAGAATAAGAGAAGAGAAAATAGGAAAGGAAATGGGAGAGCAATTCTCATTCAATTTCTATGTTCTATCCATCCATAATGTCATGTACATACAATGAATATCACAATAAATACAGATGAATATACATTGAGACTCTTTGGATTATTCATGAATCTGACTGTTCATTGAATAACTATTTAGTTCTTTAGTAACAATTCATGTATATTATTTATGATGTAGGAAGTCAAGAGTCAATGGACATCCACTTATTTAATATATTTATAACAATATATAAATTTTTGTTATGTTTTATTGTTATATGCTATTTTGGCTCTCTTCATAAGATAAAATGATGATTTTGCTCTTTGTTCAATCGTAATGTTAACACAAAGAGACAATTCATTTTTAAAAAAAATTTGGGAGCTTTCTTTCTGATTGGATTATGTGAAAATATAGGGTGAATCCGGGATTCTGAAATCGCGATTAGGTGAAGGAATGAAGTAAACAATATTATCAAATGGCAATTAATTTATTAGGAAGGCCTCAAAAAATAAATAAAGAGAATAGCCGTCCACATAGTTCTTAAATCTTTCTTATACTTTTTCAAAAATGTACTTTTTGGGGGGTTTTTTTTTATACAAGACGGCAAGAAGAGGCTTGAAGTTTAAATTACAAAGACACTAAAAGGCCTAGACCGTGGACATATTGTCCCTAATAAACAGCTTATCAAGGACATATCTGTCCCTACAAATGGATACAACATTAGGCAATAGCTTCAATCCAAAATCTTGATAGTGGGCATCCTTTGCTATCAAATTTGCACATTCTAGTGCTTCGCGACAAGTGTTGTGAATTACAAAAGTCCCATCCTCATAAATAAGATGGCGGGTAGCTTCAATCTCAACTCTATAGGGGTGGTCAGAGCCATTATCACGCATGAGAGTATTGACTGCTTCAATGGAATCAGAATGGACATTAACATTCATGATATTGAGGTTCCTACAGAGCTCAATACCTGACTTAATGGCTAAGATTTCCGCCATAGTAACAGGAAGAACTCCAAGGTTATTCTGGAAACCCATGATCCAATTGCCTTTATCATCCCATATTACTCCTCCGCACGTAGCTTGATTATGCTGTCAGATCGAGGCATCCACATCAAGTCTGAATCTATCGACAGGAGGTGGCCACCAATTCTTATCTCGATCCTTGTCCAAATGAAAAAGGCGGTGTCTGAGCTTCCCATTTGTCACATATTCCTCAAGATGATATAAACATTGGTGGAATAACTCCTTGATAGTCATGACAGAGCCTTCAAACACCTGCTTGCATCTGCTCATCCACAAAACCCAGCATACATAGCCAAACACCATGGTCCAAGGCCAATGCTTGTAACGATTTTTCCCAGCCTTATGATGCGCATTCCATTTTATCGATCCCTGCAAACTTTTTGGGTTTTTTATCCTAGCTTTATATAAGATTTATAAAATTTTGTCCTTTATTTTATTAAGTATATTTTCAATCCTATAATACTAACATCATTAATTACGTTTCTCAATAATTATTAAGGTAAAGCACTATCCAGCCCCATGATTTTATTTCTCAATACAGTAGTATCCAACAACCTAATTTTACCTGTGATTTAATAAGAAATTTTTGTATACACTAGGTGTATTGTGTCATTGACTTATTCCCCGATAAAAAAGCTTCAATTACTTTTCTATGGATATTTTAGATCTTTTGAAATTTCTCCTCCCACCTGAAACTTATGGAAGGCAATTGGAGCTTTTTTATTGATGAATCCACAATTGATGTGATGCACACAGTGCACACAAGAGTTTCTTATGATTTAGGTTGTTAAATGCATTATAAATTAATAAAATTAGGGTGCTAATGCATATGAAAATTATGCTCGATGCACTAGGAAAGTAACATCATAATCTGGATATTCCTTTACCCTAATTGTTATTTTAAAAATTAAATCTAATGTGACATATCCATATTTGAGAATATTTTATCAATATTTAAAATTTTAAAGTCGTCATTTTTTATCAATCAAAACTGTGTTAGTTTTAAAGAGCTAAAAAGCACTTAATCAAATTAGGACCTCAAAATGAAATATTGTTGTGTAAAATTAATTAAAGGAAAATATCCATTTTTGACTTTTCATCAAAGTAGTAATATTATGCCATAGCTTCCCTCAATTTAGAGCTTTTGCTTGATAGACACTCTACTCTACCAATGATCTCCTTTGACCAAAATGAAAAAAAGTGTTGTGATGGTGTCCATTGAGAAAGATAAAGAACAATAGACAAGATACGAAAATTGAGATTCTTTTTAGAAAAAATGACAAAAAAATCAATTAGAAATATGTAAAACTCAATCAAAAACCCTTAAATACTCTAGGCCTGTTTGTGATAGCGGTATAGAGATATGATTACGCAAGTTGAGATAAAATTCATCTCACATATTATCAAAAGGAATGCTATTTCAATTTTGAGTTTCTCCCAGTGGGTTGTAAATGCAAAGTAAAAGAGGAAGAACATGGTCTAATGATTTTTTTAAGTTGATTAACTGTCTTGTGCATATTTATGGACTGATAAAATAGAAAATATAGAAAATTTCATTTAAATTGTACAACTATAGAATTTTTAATTTTTCATGGTTTAACCTTCAAATTTTACACTAGAAGTTAGTAGGAGAATATAATTTATTAAGAAACTATTGTTTTAAAAGTTTTCAAATCATAATAATTTCAATTCAACCATTATTCATATTAAATTTGATTGTTAGTTGATCAAATATATTAAAATGACAGGTCATGTATCATCCAAGTAATTTTTGTTAAGGTGTGAATTTGGCCAAAAGTGTCAAAAATTTGAGGGACAATATAAGTACAGGCAAATAAATGGTTTTCTCTTATTGTGTTATAAAAGAGGATCAAAAACAAGAAGAGGAAGAAGGTGCACATACGAGTCAAAAAAATAATATATATATATATATATATAAGCACTTAATATTCATATACAAAAGGTAGAGAGTGGTTAATAACTAATGAAAGGATAACAATGAATGATGATGAACAATTAGGGAAATCAGACAAAGGAGGAGTGTGCCAGAGAGACAAGTTGATCCAACAGTCCCACAAACCAAACCAACCATCTGAGCCAAATCAGAGATTAAGGTTCGATTTCTCCTACTGATGATGCTGTTGCTGTTGATGACGTCACCATCATCATCTTCTTCGTTGATCTGAGAATAGTTCCAACCAATTTCACATCTGCAACATCTCTCTAATCTCTCCTTCTCCTTCACCATCTCCATCCTCTCCTTCAACACACTCATATTTTCATCCACAATATTGTTGTTGCTGCTCGTTGATCTCCCTGCGTTTTCCAAATCAATCAATGAATCAATCGGTCATTCCTTCAATGTTGAATAATACTGTTATCGTTTTTTTCTGGGATTCTCATCAGGATTCAAGAGTTGGGGAGGGGGGGACAGAGAGAGAGAGAATTTGGAGGCCCTCATAATCCATACACACACACCCCTTTCTCTTTCCACCAGGACAGAAGCTAATAATAACATGTGAATGAATATATGCAGAAAAAGGAAAATCGAAAGAGAAACTGCAGAATGAATATATCTATAATTCTATATATCTATATATATATTGAGAGAGAGAGAGATGTGAATATGAACAAACCTTCGTCTTGGAAGCTATGAACAGTGAAAAGTCTGAGGGATTTGTTGGGAAGGAGCAAGGGAGAACGGCGTCTGGCATTTGCAGAGAGGAAGGAAGAAGAAGGAAGAGAATAAGACGCCATGAAACAAGCTGGATGCACTTCGTGTTTTCTGTTAGCTAGTTTTTTGTGTTCTTCTTAAATACCATCCATGAGTAATGTGTATGTATGCGTGTGTCTATATATGTACATATATTATATGAAGGACACGAGCAAGCTGTCTTCCACTAACTGTTGAAACATTCAAGAGTCAAAATTGGTTTCTTTTAATATGCTTGTTTGTTTTTCTAAATTATTATTCGGTGGTATATATGGTTATAAAAAGTAAATAGGTATAGGGTGTGTTTGGATAGCTCCTTAGGAGAACGGCACAGATTTCGAGGTAAATATGTGAGAGAAATTTTGTCTCGATAAGCGCAGAAATGGCTTTTAGTTACCCAAACGGGATAACCAAACAGAGCCATATATGGTTATAAAAAGTAAATAATGTTTTCATTATTTGGATAATTGGATACCAAAAAGCCTTCAACCATGTTGTTCATATTTTTTAAAATACTACCTCATTACCTCATCTGCTTATTAATAAAGGATTTACACACACACACATATATATGTAGTCATAAGATAACCCAAGAATTTAATCAAAAAAAGTATATTCACAAAAGTCAGGATAAAACTGCTCTGACATACTTATATTGTAGACGGTAAATTATATTAGAAAAATATATTCCACCACTAATACAAACGAGCACGATAGTGGTAACAATATAATAGGCCTGTTTGAAAATGCGGTAGAGAAGTACTTTTACGCAAGCCGATGTAAATATGTGGAAGAGATTATCTCGTGTTGTGAAAAATATTATTAAACGTGCGTTTAACTTTGCCACAAATAAACTCAATATTATGTGACGTTAAATGGTTTGAAATACATTTTTACTTTTTTTTTAAGCTTTTCTCGGAAATATCTCTTTCTATCGACATTATCACACAAGAAAATACAAAATAATGATCGCAAAAGATAATCCGTCAAATTATTTTTATAAACACGCGTTTTTCAATAAAATAAAACATTTTATTCGTGCATGCGATTGATCAAAGCGGATTCAGAGTCGCTTTATATGTTTATAGAGAGAGGAAAACAGTCGTTCTACACATGAAGGTGACAAGCAATTATATCTGAGAAATACTTCCATACTCTTAAAGTGTCACATCATTAATACTCTGTTCAATAAGAATATTATAAGTGTCTTCTATTATAGATCTCGCATCCTATAAATTTTTCATAATTATTTCTCTTTTTTTCATAATTAATATCTATTATAATGGGTAGGGAAAAAGAGAAATAATAATGAGAAGTTTATGGGATATGAATTTTATAATAAAAGACATTTAAAACGTTGTTATTTGGCAGAATATTAAAAGATATGGCATTTCAAGATTCTCAATACATGCATGCATATTGGAAAATAATTCAGAAAATGCCAAATTAGGAGCGGTGAAATCTAATGAGATCGATTCCGACTGTTTCCTCTCTTATTTTTTTTTTCCCTATCCTTTGGCTCAAGAGTCGTTTTTGTAACAAAATTTCTCCCCAAGCATCTATGGTATCTAAAATTTTTTTGGAGAATCGCAATTGAGTACCAAAAAAAGGAAATAATATTCATTAAAAATTTTCTTGAGAATTATTAACAAGTTTTTTTAAAAAAAA
>JANTPZ010004096.1:0-27589 GCA_025593235.1 Vachellia pachyceras
TGTATCTGAGGAAATGATGTTCTTTAATCACTTCGGTATCAAAGCTTTTCATATTATGAAATCTGCATGAGAAATTCTTAACCTGTAAATGGACTTAAAAAATTTTGCAGGTTGCAACTATGTTTGCTGTAATGCGAGATACAGATTATATGCAGAAAGAAAAATTCAAATGTAATTTCTGGAGTGACTGGCGCAAATTGCTAGGAAAAAACCATGTAATTCAGAACTTGGAAGATTGTGACTTTACCCCAATATATGACTGGTATCAAGTCGAAAAAGAGAAGAAGAAACAACTCAGTACAGAAGTAAGTTGGTATATTGGATGATCTTTTTTTTTCTACGTACATTGGATGATCTTTTTTTTTCTACAATAACATATTAGCTTTATAACAAAGCATCATTTCTTCTGTTGATTGAATTCAACTTTAATTATAATCTTAAATGATTTGACACTTAAACAACTCATATTTTGTTTAGGTTATGTGTTGTTACATCAGCAGGTAGTAATTGACGTGGGATTTAATTTTGACTTGGCACCGGTATTGTGCTAGATGATGTCTTTATTGCTCAAATGACAGATTGGTGCATTACATGGATCTTACCACTCATTTTAATGAATTCTTCGAACATGCATAATATATGTGAATTGTTACCTATCTTGCTCATATTTGATTGTGTTTGGTTAGTGCCAAGGTTAGTTGGACAATGCTAAGACTTTGGCGTTGCGATTGTGTTATGACCCTTGATTACAGCCTCCTAAATAAGCCAGATTTTCACTTGAAGATAGCAATAAAAGCTAAAAACACATTTTGTTCAGAAATAAAATACTGCACTGTTACACTGATATAAGGGAGGAATTGATTACTAACTCAGATGACAATAAACAAAAGCTACAATACCCACACAGACAAAACTCACATCAGGACATAAACTCTAACATAAACACGTAACATATTGCCAATCTTTCAAAAGGATTTAATCTCTCTACTCCAAAGGCCTCAGCCCTCATTCCTCAGCCACTCTATTCAAAACTCCTCTTCAATGAGAATTTAATGACTCAAAAAGTAATCCCTCATAGCTCCTTGGATTACAACCAACCTAAAGCCATCCTACTTTTGTATTTCTTTTTCCAAAATGGTAAGTCAATGTTCTGCCATCAAAAAGTATCTATCCCCTTTTATGTATTTTCTAAATGTCCCGTTTGGTTGGATGGAATTAGGGGGTGGGAAGTGGAACCCTAAATTGGAGTGTTTGGTATCATTGAATCCACTTCCATGGAACCCAACAATGATTGAACTGAGTTCCAACCTCCCCCATGAGAACCTAGTTCCAATTCCATGGAATTGGGTCTCTGACCCTTTTGCCCTTCCCCCTTCTTCTTGAAGTCAGATGACCATGACGATGGGTAGTAAGGCGATGGGGTGATAGCAAGCTACGAGGTGACGGCGGGTGACAGACCCTCCCCCTTCCTTTTGACCTCTGTCGAGCAACCTCTAACAAAGAGTAGCCTCCATTTTTCATGTGTGGTCTTCGATCTGCGACGAAGGTGGGCGATGACGAAGGAGTTTTTTTTGGTTAAGGGTATTCACGTATTTTCATATTAAAATTAATATTTCAATTAAAATTTATATCATACTTTCATGGTCATATCAAACATGCTTTAGAACCCACTTCCAGTTCCATTTCGACTTCCGCTTCTATCAAAATCTCTTCCGTGTACCAAATGGGGCATAAGTTTACCAGAAGTGTTCCCAACAAATTGTCATTCAGTCAAGGTAGTCTTAGGCATGCACCTTAGCCCCTTTCCTAGATTAAGGAGTGACTACAACTTGGCGCCTTAGCACCTTCTTTTGGTAGCCTTGTTTGTTTTACTTTGGGTTCTACATTCCAATGGATAAAAAAAGGAATGAAAAATAAAGGAGTTGAGAGGCAAGACTTGGGTATAGAAAGATGAATGGGTATAAGGACTTGGGTGATGTTGAGAAGCTAGAAGTAGGATTGGGCTAATGGATTTCAGCTGTTGAGCAGTACTTTAAACACCAAAGATGGTGGATTCAAGCTTGGACGAGGCTTCTTCATTTGAGAAGAACCAAGGTGTCATGACTCATGCTATGATTAATCAAATATAAGTTATTCAAAATAGGAAAAAATTAATAGAAAATTTAATTTTAAAATATGATAAATTATACATTATTTATACAATTTTCTAATAAAGATAAGTTTTAATTAAAAATATTGATAATATATGAAAGTTGTCTAATAAAAAGAGAAAAAAGAAAGCTAAAATTCTTGCAACATGGCTCTCACCATATGCCTGTGTGGCACATGACACATGAACAATATAGAGGAGACTAATTTTGAGGGCCTTCTAAAATCACTTATTTTGCTTTCTAAAACTAATTTTGTTTAGCATACACAAAAAACGAAAAAAAAAGCAAAGCTTGTGTTGATCCATGATTTTGTGGGACAAATGTC
This sequence comes from Vachellia pachyceras, assembly GCA_025593235.1. Classification (NCBI taxonomy): domain Eukaryota; kingdom Viridiplantae; phylum Streptophyta; class Magnoliopsida; order Fabales; family Fabaceae; genus Vachellia; species Vachellia pachyceras. Next base: position 2,476 of record JANTPZ010004096.1, read on the forward strand.
TAGCGACTCCCTAATGTTAATTTTCTGTAGCATTTTCCCTTGGTCGGTATTCAAATTGGAAGTTAATTATGTCCCTAAGTGTCTTTTGTATGTTGGAATTTTACGTGTGGTTTTATATATATTCAACAACAAAACGTTGTCTTGCTTGGTGCGGTTCTATATATACAACAACAACAACAAAGCTTGGTCCCACTAGGTGGGTCAGCTACATGGATCAAACGATGCCATTGCATTCTATCATAAACCATATCCCTGGATAGATTATTAACCAAAAGATCTCATTGAAAGTGTGCTTTGGTCATCCTCCACCCCTTCTCAGAGGATTTTACATTGTTCGGTCCATCTCCCTTATTGGTGTCTCAATCTCAAATGGCTTTTTCTACACATGTCCAAATAACCTCAAACGACTATCCACCATTTTCTCTTTGATGGCTACCACACCAACTCATCCACGAATTTCATCATTACCTATCCCATCCATTCTCAGTATCCTCATCTCAGCGGCCCTCACTTTAATTGTAAGTTTCCTATACACATATGTGCATAAAAGTCTTATAATGCTAGTTAAAAGCAATTTTCCTAGAATTAATTGTTATTATTTTCCTTCATGTTCAAGTGATTTTACTACAGGCATGGTGAGTTCATAATGGGTTAACAATCCTGTAACTAATTTGGGTAGTTTTTAGGGAGTTTGGATCACCATTGGATAGTTCTAGGTTAGCTTAGGTTCTTGAGGCCTTCAAGTTTATGCCATTTCTTTTTGAGGTTGTGGGTGGATAAGATGCATTAATGCTAAGTCGATTGAAGAGGTTAATTCATTCTTTCTATTTGGTGACTGCTGACTTTATTGTCTTGTGTTCATGCAGGAAAAGAAGGCCCTTAAGGAGGATAAAGCTAAACAAGAGGAGAAATATATGTGGGCCATAGTTGATGGTGTTAAAGAGAAGGTACTTTAATGTTGGTTTCTCACATTTGCCACGCTCAAAAATTTCTTTTGACTCCCAAGCTATCAATCAACGTTTTGTGGCTTCCGCAGTCCCTTTTTCCGCTCTTGTATGCTGGCTAAAGAATGTCTTAATATGATATATGGCAAAAGCATAACATATCAAAATAGCCATATTAATTCATTCACAATGATTTCATGTGCTTGCTCCCCACTAAAGAGGTGTTTGTTGAATATACCATCTACACTTAATCATAGTTTCCTAACTACCCTACCCCCTTTTAATTCCTATTTATCAGTGGTTTTGTCAGATATTAGCTGGTTATGTAGCTTTCTTCTGCGTGCATGTTGATCCCTTCTATTTTCTCTGATGATCATATCTTTAGTTTTAAAGTATATGTTATTGTTGGATTTCTTTAATGGAATTTATAATTGTTTTTTCCCTATTTTAAATGCATGTTTGCACTTCCATGTTGCCTGTGTCAGTGGTTATGTGTTCATGAAGTTGAACTATTATTCTTTTCTCCTATTTGAGTGCAAGTGATGAAATCTGAATTATCTTAATCTTTGTGCAAGTTGCTATTTTCAAGTTCCCCTTTGGCAAGCTGTTAGATTTTTGACTTTATTTTATTGACAATTCATTGTAGGTTGGAAACTTTCGAGTTGAACCACCAGGGTTGTTCCGAGGTCGTGGAGAGCATCCAAAGGTTATTGTCTTAGCTAATTAGTAGTAGTAGAGCTTTTTCAGATATAATGGCTTCATAAGATGGGACATACCATTATATATTTTACCTGATTTTATGGTTAATGTTTGATTTCTATTCTTTATTAGATGGGCAAACTGAAAAGGCGCATTCATCCAAGCGATATCACAATCAATATTGGAAAGGATGCTCCTATACCTGAATGCCCTATTCCTGGTGAAAAGTAAGTTCTTTTAATATTGGAGAGGAGGAAAAATTTAATATCACGTCTAGTCAAAATTGAAAGCCAATGTTATTTTTTATTCCTTGGGATCTGTGACCTTGGCAGGTGGAAGGAGATAAGACATGACAATACAGTTACATGGTTAGCATTCTGGAGTGATCCGATCAACCCAAAGTTGTTCAAATATGTTTTCCTGGCTGCTAGTAGCTCCTTGAAGGGGCAAAGTGACAAGGAAAAGTATGAGAAAGCTAGGATGCTGAAGGTATCCCTTTGTGCTTTATATTTTTATGAACTCCATTTTTGCTGAATACCACTGTGCTTTAGATTTTTTATGAACTCCATTTCCGTTTTCTTTCATGATACTCTAGGGTAGGATTTCTAGTAACTTGTTTAATAAATTTAGGCATTGGTTTTTGGTGCAGAATTATATAGGGAACATCAGGGCCGCATACACAAAGGATTTTACAAGTAAAGATATTACAAGACAGCAAATAGCTGTTGCTACTTACCTTATTGATAAGTTAGCTCTGAGGGCTGGCAATGAGAAGGTATTGTCTGGAGAAGTTGTCACTTATTTCTGCTCACTGCTGATCATACATGTAATGGATGGAAAGAGTAAAACATTTATGCCTAAACATAAAAGCATGGCTTATTTTGAATGCTTATCAAATTCATCAGTGAACTTGAAATTCAAGTCCTTGCTAGTTTCAGTAAAAAAATGTTGAAGTTCTAAAATCCACAAGAAATCATGTTCCCAATTGTCTAGAGTCCACCTTGTTCCAGTCTATTGAAAGAAACATTTTCATATTTAGTTAATGATGAGGACTATTTCATATGAACATTTGCATTAATTATAGAATGAATAATGTGGATGTATTTCCGGTTTATAAATTTGTATAGCTGAATTTACTAAAGGGACTTGAACGCAGATTCTGCTTTGCATTTTCATTTGCCTTTGTTGTCTGTTATTTTGATTTTTACTCATTAAAATAAGAAAACAAATCCTTGGGCATTTATTTATTTTAGTATCTCTTCCTCAGGATGACGATGAAGCTGATACTGTTGGTTGCTGCACGTTAAAAGTGGAAAATGTAACAGCAGAAGCCCCCAACAAGTTGCAGGTACTATGGCCTTCTAATTATCACGTTTTTTTGTTTCTCTTTTAGCTGGGAATGACTTATTAGATTATAAGTCCTTAGGTTCAAGGATTTAAAATTTCCGTTTCTTCTTAATCTTTTAATGATAGCATCTCTCTTAAAACTTGCTTCTATTAGTAATCATTATTTCTTATTTGGATTAATGCAGTTTAACTTCCTTGGTAAAGATTCAATAAAGTATGAAAATACGGTAGAGGTTGAACTTCCTGTTTATAATGCGATTTTGAAGCTCCAAAAAGGTAGGAAACTGGTTCATATGATGTCATAAATATGTTTTGAAACTGAGGTCCTCAAGTATTTGATATTCTGATCTTCAGAAAAACGACCCGGTGATGATCTCTTTGACCAGCTAGATACAAGTAAACTAAATGCTCACCTGAAGGAATTGATGCCTGGCCTAACAGCTAAAGTCTTTCGTACATTCAATGCATCTATCACGTTGGATGATATGGTAATAATGGTTTCATTCTGCAAATCATTAATTTAATATGCCTTGAAATGACTAAACTGCAGCTCGATTTTCTCCTATGCTTCTACATACCCTTTAATTATTCTTCTGTTAATTATTGTATTTTTGACATTGAAAAGCTCTTTTCCTATATTTTTTTCTACCTCTCGTGAGGAGGGAGGACCTTCCTAGAGAGCAACACACCTTTCATTGGAGTTGAAGTTTTACCATAATTAGAAGCTTGTAATACACTTCTAGAATGCTTTATAAATCCTTGTTTCCAATAATTTATTTGCCCATGGCAAGCATAAATTTTATTTTCGTAGTAAAATGCTAACTTGCATTTTGTTGTCAAGTGTATTGATTTACCTTAGTCATATCCTTCGGGCACGTCATCAGAAAGTTGTGTATGTTTAATTTTCTGGGATTCTGTGATAACAGTTGACTCAGGATACTAAAGATGGTGATGTTGCAGAGAAAATTGGGGTCTATCAGATTGCAAACAAGCAGGTGAATTGGCTCAATATATGTTCATCATACTGATGTTACTTCTATGCATTCATTTTTTCACTTATTCGGCTTCATTGCTGTTGTCTTCTGATGACAGGTTGCAATAATATGTAATCATCAACGTAGTGTATCAAAATCTCACACTGCACAAATGTCAAAGTTAACTGAGAAGATTACTGAACTTCAGGTACTAAGAATCCCTGGGATTTGGTGAATTAGATTAAAATCGGGTTATTTATCATTAATTTATAACTCAAGCTTACCTACTCTTTATCTGTAGGGTGTTCTGAAGGAGTTGAAAACAGATTTGGACAGGGTTAAGAAAGGAAAACCTCCTCTGAAGAGTTCTGAGAGAAAAAGGAACCTAAATCCTGATGCGTAAGAACTTTTTCTTCATACCTTAGGCTTTACTTGTTTGGTTATGAGACATATTGTTATTGTAATCTACAGACTAGACAAGAAGATTCGTCAAACCAATGAGAGAATTGAGAAGATGCGACGTGATATGAAGACAAAAGAAGATCTCAAAACTGTGGCATTAGGCACGTCCAAGATAAACTACCTGGATCCTAGGATTACAGTGGCTTGGTGCAAGCGGCATGAGGTTCCTATTGAAAAGGTGCTGGCTTCTTCTCTTGCTCAGATAAAGTTATTTTAGTTGTGATAGTTTTTTATGCTGCCAGTGCTGGAAAAGAATTTAATGGGCTTGAAGAAGAATTGATTGTGAACTCGTGTGTTTTCCCAACCGAACAAAGTCTCAAAGTACATACTACCTTTGGCAAACTATATCTTATATTAAGGATCGGGGGTAATATTATGGTGTGACCCTCCTCTAAACAATATGATAATAAACTGAGAACAGAACGAGAGTGGTGAAAACTTGATATTGATAATGCTAATGCTAATGCAAGGAAAAACGCAATACAAACAAAACTATGTTACACAAATCACGAATGGACTGATACAGGGTACTATTACAACTTTAGATTACACAACGGATGACTCAGAAAGATACAAATAGCACAGACACAACTCACACACAACTAGTCGACCAATCTTTCGAGATGATTGGCTCTTTCCACTCCAAAAGCCTTAGTCCTTAGCCACTCTACTACTTGAAAGTACTTCTCTCCTTTCCATCCCTGGTCCAGAATTAGAATTTAAAGACTCAAAGTAATCCCCCATAGCTCCTTTGACTACAGCCAACCTAAAGCCACCCTAGTTCTCCATTTATTTCTCTCAAATAGGAAGTCAAATATCTGACCGGCAAAAAGGTGCATTTCCCGTATCATGTATTTGCCTAGATTTTGGAAAGTGGTCCTAGCATTATTTTTTGGCTGCAATTCGCAGTAAATTTTCTTGAGAGAGACAAATGTTTTCGCCTTTGAAAGATTTGCATTGACCTCTCAACTTCAAAATTTGTTAAATGTCAATTGCGGTGCGGTATACTCGCATTTATTTGTAGGCAATAAATGATGAGTTTGAGAAGGTGGTTTATTCGTTACATGAGAAACAAGAAAATGGACTGAAGGATCCTAGTATTGAAGTATCATAGTTAAGCGAGATGATTTTTGGTTTACCAAGTGGAGGGGGTGTTAACAAATAGGTCAACATTGAAGAAAGTGTTTTCTTTCTTCTCTTATTTTCTTAAATAGAAATCATTGGAATGACAGTTAAACTTGACATGGTTTAGTGGGTAACGGTTCCCTTGTGCTCTTCCTTGTAATGGCTGGAGGCAGGATTGCTTCCAATCATCAGAATATTGCTTGGATAACTCTTCCCAATTGTTAATTCAAGCCTATGCACTATTAACGCTGCTATAATTATCAATATATAACCAATCATCAGAATATTGCTTGTATAACTCTTCCCAATTGTTAATTCAAGCCTATGCACTATTAATACTGCTATAATATAAAGTTTATAAAAAAAGTATTTTGTTTAGCTATTGGCAGCGGGATTATTTTTCACATTTCGTGCAGTGTACTGGAAATTGCATTTGGTTCCATGCTAATCGGCTGTTTTCTTGCCCTTAACATCACATTTTTGCTTATTTGTACTACCTTTTGCCTGGGATGCTCAGATCTTCAACAAATCTCTGCTGGCAAAATTTGCTTGGGCAATGGATGTGGATCCTGACTTCAGATTCTGAGATGAGAAACTTGATCTTTACTCGTTTCTTTTACATGGAAAAAAAATATTTTTTTTTGCTTTGCCCGGTCCAGCTGAAATTTATGTTGTAATTTCATCTAATCTAATCATTGGGTGAGTTTACCTGGCCATTGACTGCATTTCGCTTAGAGTTTCAACCATTCATAGTTATGATTATAATGCCGCACTTTGGCATATGTGGAAAATGAGGTGAAATTTTTCTAATTCATTTTTTAACAATAGCTGATTGTTTTTTTTTTGGTTGTCAGTCGGCATTTTTTTTTTGTGTTAGGTTCTTGCATTTCTCCAAGTTTCATTCAGTCAGGTCTGTTTCTGCCTAAATGATGTTTCAAATGTATGTATTTTTTATTTTGGTTCTGGGTAGATTTTTCAATTTAGTCCCTCTTACACTCAAATTAATGAGCGATTTTATACGTAAATTCTTGCAATGATATTGTTCCATCTTATGTGTATTTTGTCTATAGCTAAGAAGTTTGTTTCTTAGAGCCTGGTAGAAGGCATCTTCTGGTAGAAGCTAGTTTTATCTTCTGGTAGAAGCTAGTTTTGCTTCAACATAAAATGTTTGTAATACAAATTTTTTTTTTGTGAAAATTGAAGACCTTTTAATTTATATGAGTCGGTATTTTTTTTTTTTTTTGACCTGAATATATGTGGTCGATATTGAAATTTTGGCATTCAATATATTTTTTTAGTACTGAAGTAAATTTACAACAGCGAAACTACGTAATGCAAGGTTGATTATGTAATATTGAGAAGGCCAACAGGCCTATTTTTGCGGCCTAACGATATTAGATTGGCAGATGTAATAATGTATATATATAAATTAATTAGTAAGTTTAACTACTAAAATAATCACTGAATACGGGAAAGTTTGCACTGGCAAACATGCACTTTTCTGTTTTTGTAAAATGTTGAAATATATTAAGTTAAACAAGGAGTAGGTCCAGTAACAAGTTGGGCTTGCGGACTCAGCCCGTAAAAAATGTGGGGCCTTGTTTGAAAGGTGTGTTCTGCTCCGACCCGTATTTTTTAGATGCCTTCTATTGTTTTCTCCATGTATAGGTAAATATAATAAAATCTTTAAAGAGTACTCTTGAAAAGTCTAAAAAATAAACGTTTGTGAACCAATAATCCTCTACCAAATCAAATATTTTATTGCTCATACCCTCAATTGCTTTATCAAACCAATCTGGACTATCTCTACGAGAAAACATGGCTTCAAAATCTTGAACTGGAGTTATATCTCAAATTCTCTCAACCTTAACATTCGGTGCAGGTTCAATGAGATTAACAGGCTGAGCAGTAATCTCTGTTTTACCCTCTCATTCACAATTATGAAGCACATTCTCCTGCAGCAAATTTCTTTATTTTTTTTTTTTTTGCTGCAGAATAACTCAAATGTTATAAACTGTTGAATTCGTTATATGAAGAAAACTAGAAAGCAGATTTCATACTCTTACCTTGGGGTTTTCTTTGAGCTCAAAAGACTTACGGAACGAATGAATCAAAGATTTGTTTTGCATAAGCAGTTCTGCATCAGGTGCTGTTATATTTTTTAGTGTGCTATCAAGAGGGGATACAGCCGCATCCGGATGCTTTGATTTAAGATCAAGGTGATGATACAAACGCTGAAAAAAAAAAATATAATAATCTGCTGTGTCAAAAACATGCAGCACTTGCACAGAATTAAAAAGACAATCACTTTAGTGAGGGGAGAAATAAAGAAAACTGAAAAGTGGAAATACAGTTGAATAAAACGAGGTAAGAAATTAAAATGTTAGATTTCTTAACAATAAAACACTAGCTAACTAACTTCTACTTCAGGACTTAATAAGGCAAGTAGCAAAAATATAAACTTCACTACAATTTTCAATAGAATTTTAAATGTGATAACAATGAAGCATAGTGGTAAATTAAGAAGTGATGGCAGAGAGATGAGGCTTTGTTAAAATTAATTTCCAAGCTAGAAATGGCTGTTTTGCATTAGTATTGGAGCATGTGTATGTGATATGTGCATCAGACCAATGAAATCCTTGCACTGATGGTGGTTTTGGCATATTTACTGGCTTTGATCCAATTTTGAGATGACAACAACAAAACCTTATTCCACTATTTTGGGATTAGACTGGAAAAATAGAAAGAATATTCCAGTCCCTCACAACTGTGGATTTGTTGATTTAAACTTTCAAGTAATTTATACATATATATGTATTTACGTAACCATGTCTTTAGATTTTAAAAATTTTCATATCTTATATATATCGTGATGTATTGTATCTAATACGTGTACCAATATACCAATATCAATGCTACATAGATTAACATTCTATGGATACAATTTTTGTGCCTGATTGGTAACATTTCTGCCACAATCTATAAGCAGATACATTAAGAGAATATATACCTCCAGGATTGGGTTTGGCGTGAATTCAGGAAGCAAAACTTTCTCTTCACCATCCGGTGCAAGGTCAAGCATTTTTACTAAGTTATCAGTTGCTAGCTGCTGCTGATTTGGCTGCATATATGCTGGTAAATTACTAAAAGAAGGGAATTAAAACTCTCGCACATCCTCAGCAAAAGGAAGTACATTTAACTAAAAGGAATCCATCTGCACAGCATGACCCAGAAACGTAAAATTAGTTGAAAGAATCAAGGGTGATTGAAGGAATACAACAATGCAAAGAAAATCTCACAATATCTACTCTGTCAGATATATTGGGTGTCAAGACCCCAATGGTGACATTCCCTTGTCCTTGTCTCCAAACACAGCGTAATATTGCTACCTTATTCATTTCCTTCATGGCCCTGGCTAGTGCAGAAACCGCAAGAGTAGCCTTTTTATTTCCTGGTTCAGCTATGAAAATGAAAACATCTTTCATGTAATGATGTCTTTATTGGCCATTGTAGAGAAGAAGAGAAAAGAGAAAGAATTAGTCAACAGAGCAGCCTTGTAAAAAAATTCAAATTAAATAGGATGGCAGGACCTACCAAAATAAAGATAATTACCTAAATATGTTTGAAGAATCGGTAAATCCTAGAAGCTTAACACCCTTCTCTGGTTTAAACTTAACAGCCTCCCATTCAACAGATGATATATGAACTATTTGAGGCCCATGAGAATAACCTTTAATTCTTTGATATAGGAATTACTTACTCCGGGTTGCATGAAATCATTCTTCTAACATATTTCTAGACACATTATATTAAAGATCGAAAATAGTGTAATATAAAAACAACTAGAAGTAATATATCTCAAACAAAAGAGCTTTGAGCATGGTAGTGCAAGACTTTGTGCCATACTAGACTTGGGGTCATATTTAATTTAATACTAGTTTAATAAAAATGATAAACAAATAAATCAATTTCTCTATGTATTATTTCATAGAGGTATGTTAGAGATATCATATCACAATTATTCTTTTTTTTTGCCAGACATATCACAATTATTCAAATTAATCGATTTATTTTATTTATTTAATTAGTTTCTTTTGTAATCAAAAGGACAAACTAGTTCCATAGTGACCAATTTGCTTGTTTGTACTAAAAAAATTAAAAATCGATACTAATAAAATACCTAAATATTTTAAAATAGCACAATATCATTTAGAATTAGAGTTGGCCAAAAATAAACTTAAGAATTAAAGGTTCTTAAGTCATCCTAATTCTCAAGTTAATTTACTTACATACTCTCGTTAAGCCCTTCCTTTTTTTAATATATGGTAAATTTTGGAAAATAAATCATAAATTAATTCATTATTTGTTCTAAATTTAGAAACATGACAGGAAAATTCCCAACACTCATTAACAAATTAACATGCATGTTTTCACTGTTTCATGTAATTTTTGAAAGTTTAGTTACCAATCATTTTTTTAACAAATTTCTAAAAAAAATCAAATACCTACAATTTGATGCATCGAAAATTTCGTAGTTCTCAAAAATTTACCATCGGTTATAGATTTTGTACTCTGGTCATAAATGTAGAACTTAGTTTGGGGAAAAATCTTTAACAAAGACATTTAAGTAATCTTGCGTTAAAATTATTATTTTCTATCCTTTCTTTAATTTTTTTTAAAACTTGGTCCCATTAATAATAGGTTTCATTCATTTTTCATATCTACGATCTTGAGTATATCAGATATGCGCTGGAAAACAGGAAGAATTAAATAAATAAGGATAACAATTATGAGTTTTAGGAACTATTTGATATGGATGACATAATGTGATGGAAAATAGAATATTATTTTTGTTGTCTGAAAATGCTCCATTTGTAGCAATTTTTTATATCTCTCTCTTAACCCTGGAAGTGCCTGTGTTTGTACTGCTGTCAAGGTTAAACTAATCATAATATTTAGATGACTGGTATGGTTAAAAGCCGAAGCATCATGGGTTTACTTGGCATTCCGTTTGAAAAAATCAAAAGCCCGTTTAATAGTGTTTTTTCGTAAAATAATATAATCTCCTTCACATATTTACCCCGGCTTACATAAAAACACTCTATCACATATCTATTTTGCTCAAGCGTATTTTGTTGTGCTTAGTTATTGGGAGGGTTCGTATATGTTCAAACCCCACTTCTCTTGCTTAACCATTTCAACTCATTTTGTACAAAACTGGTGCTTTGCAAATTACTGAATTATGACTTGATTCAGCCACACCTTAATTTGATGAAGCATTTTTAGATCACAGTTTTTGTACAAGGACACCGTTAACTTAGTGCTAGGGGGTGGGTAAAAACCCCAATAGTCCGATCTAACTCAGTCCCTTCCTATCTATTTGGTTTGTACTAAAATCCAGTGAGAAGGGTTATGAGCATTTATGCTGAAATGCCCAGTGAAATAAAGTTGAGAAAGGGAAAAAAATGAAGAATACTAACTCCTTTTAGTCATAATAATAACTTCATTTCCAATTTACGCAATAAACTTTAGAATAACTTGGCAAAAAAAAATATAAACTTTAGAATAAAGAATTACAGATGACACACATAACTCTCAACAACATCCACAACAACAGTATTGGGGATGCATAGTTATACTATAGACCGTAGCATGAGCTAATATAAACAATCTAGCAAGCAGTTTCTTTTTTATGTTCCTTTAGGTACTCTTCCATCTCATTAAGCCAGAGATCAGCAAAGTCACAGTTTTTCCAAGCTTCAAACCATGGCCCCCCACGAGTATAATGGATGGCCTTTGGGAATGTGGTTGGATCATCCTGAACCACTCTGTTATGGCCCTCAAGAAAGTTCCACACAAATGGGATTGACCCAATTTCGTGATCTTCAAGCCACTGAAACCTGTGAAGGAAAGCACCGCTCTCTTTATTCACAGTTTGAGGAGTTAGAACATTGTTCTTGGGATGCCCACAATTGTACAACACCATTGAAGACCAATTCTTTCTGGGATACACTGTTTGAACCGCTCCATCCATTTTTGTTGTCTCCTTTGGGGCATAATCATGTTGAACACACATTATGGCATACTTGTCATCAATCAGGTCTCTGAGTTCCTTAATATCTGCCAAGTAGAGAAAATCACAATCCACAAACATTGCCCAGCCTTTGTAATTGGCCAAGAAGGGAGTCAGGAATCTTGAGAAGGAGAACTCGGTGCTCTCGAATTGCCCTCTTTCACGCCAATACAAGCCATTCTTTCTCAGATCTGATTGCTTGATTGGTATGACCTCAACAGGAATCGAAGATCTCTTCAAGATTGAGTGGCGACACACCTCAAACGCAATGTCCTCACGCGGATCATACCCCACGAAGATCCTGAAACGCGTCTCCGAATCTCCTCCGTTACAGCCACTCAGTGACTCAACTTTGCCATTACTCAAAGTCATCTCAGCGCAAGGCAAATAATATGAATGCCTAACTATTCAGAACCCAGAAAAGAAACAAATCAATGCTTGATCTGGGAAAAAATATATCAAAAATGACAAATCCCCAATTGCTCACAATGCAGTTTGGGTGATTAATATTCGAACGAAGCACGGGACACAAAACAAAATCGAAAAAAAGAAATGCAAGGCGTAATAAATCAAGATGAAGAGAGTACCAGAAGCGAGATTGAGGATACAGATCTTGAAGAAGACAATTGTCGGTGGGTTTCCGTTTGTTGCCGAAATCTCAGAGAGAAATGAGTCCAACGAATTCAACAGAAGGGAGAGGGGGAGAGAGAGATTAAGATTCGAACATTAACCAGCTAGCCATGACTGGGATTGAGCGATGATGCGGAGTTGGAGGCAATGGGGATTATATAAAAAGAAAATCCAGAAGAAAAAAGTTATTAAATTATATTTTTTTAAAAAAAAGAATTTGCGCCCACACGCACCTTGTTTTCTATGGATTCCAATTGTCGGTGCCACTTGTTTAGGCCGTTCGAATCGAAGAATTGATGTAATGAAAATGAATCGAAAAGTAAAAAAATGATTTGATGAACAAATTTATATTTAATTAGTTAAAATAATAATAAGATAGAGCGAAAAAATAACAATATTGACCATGTTTGCTGGATCGTTTGGAAAAATCAAATGCACATTTGACAGTATTTTTTCGTAAAACGAGATAATCTACTTCACGTATTTACCTCGACTTATGTAAAAGTAATTCTCTACCGTATTCCCAAACCGACACATTACCCTTTTTAACAAAGTATAGACATTGTATTTAAAAATATATATTTATTTGGTGGCCCAAAGTTTGACACTTTCGTTCGAGTCATTCAAAAAGCCTTCCATTTGAAAGGTGTATTTAAATTATTTTTCTCTTAACCATAAGATATCTACTACGACATATATAGTAAAAAGCTTGGTAAAGTCTAAATAATAATGTTTCTTTAATCCGATCAACAAGATGAATACGTTATAGTTACTTAAAAGCTTCCCACTGAACCATGAACTATTCGTTATATTATAGTCAAAGCCACAACAAATTTAAATAATGTTATATCTTTAACCAGATGTAGATGATTGGTACCTTATGGTCACTTCAAATTTTAAATAAATTTACCCCTAACCATGAGTTGCCCATTATATGCATATGGTTAAAACATGAAAAATACATTGTTTGCCTCTGATTTGTGATAGAGCAATCACCAAAATCCAAATTGATAAAGTAATTGACATTTGGCTTGTTTGGTAAGTTTGTTGGGAGAACGGACACAGATTCCGAGATAAATATGTGAGAGGAATTTTGTCTCAGTAAGCGCATGAATGGATTTTGGATGCCCAAACGGGCTATCCAAACAAACCTATTGAAATATATATATATATAAATCATTTTTGAATACTGAAATATTAGAGTATCGATGCAATCACATGTATGGGTTACTATTACCAAAAGTAAATATAACTATGGTTAAAAAAGTAAATATAACTATTTCAAAATATCTTGAAATGGCACTGGGATCGCAATTCTATATTCAAACCTTATTGCTATGTTTGGTACGGTGGAATTGGAAGGTGGAATTGGAAATGGAATTCCATCCTCATTTCTATCTCCATTTCTATTTTCATTTCCATCTCCATCTCTATTTCCATTTCCACCAAAATCAATTTCAATATAGCAAACGAGCCATATGTCTTATTAATTTGTACCATAACTAACTTGTACAAAATATTTGAATCACACTAACTGAGCCTATGAAATACAATGCACATAACAAGTAAGTACGTTGCGCATTTTTGGGGAATAATTTTTTTCAACGGTGTACGCAAACTAAAATAAAAATATTTCAAAATCCGTAAAAAGTATCTTAAAATCCGTAAAGTTATCTCAGATTCCGTAACTCATTTATCATAACGGATTCTCAAACACACACATTGTGGTTCGTAAGTTTCCACAAAAAAACGGTGGGAATTGATCTTGCCATGTTAAAAAAAAAAAGAAAAATTATCTTTCATGGGAAACTCGGTTCCCATCTCTGCTGCCAACCAAACCACAAGCCAATGAAAAGACCACATTGTCCCTTTCCGTCCAAGAATTTTCAGTAAACCAAAATGGGCCTTTAGTTTAACGAGGAATGATGGTGTAATTATCTCCCGAGAAAGGCAAAATAATAATGGCAAGTAAAATTGGTAGAATGATAAAAATGGGACGTCCAAGGATTTTTTATAGAAAATGGAAAAAAAAATAAAGATATCAAGTATCTGAGCCAACAGCCAAGAGTACCGTCTCACAATCTTTGTGCATCAAACTAGCAACTTCAACCAACCGCTCCCCCAACATAAATAAATCTCCATACATACATGTGACTGATTGGGAGAGCGTTTGACCTCCCAAACGCACGTTTAACAGTATTTTTTGTAAATTGAGTTAATCCCCTTTACGTGTTTACCTTGTAAAACGTAAAAGTACTTCTTCACTACTTTTCTAGATGGGTATCAACGTACAGCTGCGTTAACTCCATGGGGGCAGTGTGTTAGCTCCACATCCCAGTACTCTCAGTTCCAACATATTCCCAATACTCCCGTTTCAACATATTCATCCTTACTACATTGTGTCCGTTTGGAAACGCGGTAGAGAAGTACTTTTACGTAAGTCGAGATAAAAATGTGGAGGAGATTATTTTATTTTACGAAAAATTACTGTTGATCATGCTTATGAGGAGTGAATAATTTTTTCCCAAACGAGTACATTGACATTTTGATGTGTAAAAGATTATGAAGTTAAATGCAGTCACTTTCAACAACCAAGTGCTTGTTTGGAAACACCGTTTCCCACACGGTGCACACATTCCAATATAAATCCATCTTGAAATTTGTAAAAACATTTCGAAATTTATTAAAACCATCTCGAAAACCATAAAACTATCTTAAAATCCGTAAAATACCTCAAAATCTGTAAACTCATTCCTCGCAACGAACTTTCCAAACACACACCAAGCTGTTTCAGACCTTGACCCATGTTTTAGCTGATACATAATTGAACCAGCTCCAACTTTATACATGAAACTCTGCATCGGAAAGCCTATGTGATGATGATGTCCAGGCTATGATTCCAAAATTTATTCTCCAAAGTCTATGTTCTGTCTTAAATTCTGTAAAAGTCATTCTTTAACGGACTTCCAAACGAGCTTGAAATGGGTATTTTTGCCCCTAAATCATTTTTAATGGTAATTGACATGTTAACCTCTATGTAGAAATAGATAATTACCATAAAATTATTAAGGTATAACGGAGAACGCCAATTCATCCTCATTAATTTAATATGTCGTTTCCCATTAGTGGGCTCATTTGAGAACACGATATATAATTACTTTTACGCAATGCGAGGTAAATATATGAAGGAGATTATTTCGTTTTATAGAAAAATACTGTTGAATATGCGTTTGGCTTTTAGAAACATTGTTCGAAACAAATCAAGTAACTTAATGGTAAAATTAATGATAGGGGGGCTTAATGTTAAAATTGTAAACATAGGGGTTACATTTAAACTTGAGATCAATGAGAGAGTTTGAAAAAAAAACTTTGATAAAAATGCATTTCACGGAGAAGGAGAAAAAAGTTACTTTTATCTAAAATGTATCTTAGATCGCGATCTGAAAATTTAAAATAGTGACCTAATACATTTCAGGTTGCAACCTTAACATAAAAATGCTAAGTCATGACTAGAACACTCAAAGTCATGACCTATACATGTTAAATCATCAATTGAGACATTCTAACCATTTTTATTTCATTTTCCTTAATTTTATTACAATATAAAATAATATATATTATTTAGCGAGATTTATTTTCTTAATAATTTTACATAGAAAGTCACTTTTACAACATTTGTCCAAACATATTTTCATTTTTCAAAATACATTCCGCACAAAAATGATTTTTCAAAATGCATTTTAATAAATAATAATTTTTCTAACGATTTTTCAAATGGACCTGTGTACAACATATTTAAAATTTAATGGAGTTTTGCAGGTTGCACTGTTGCAGCCATAACTGGTTAACTCTATATATAAAAATTAAAAAATGAAATTGAAAAAAAGTCAATTTCCCACTCAGATTGGGTTTAAGACAGAAAACTCCCGCCAAAATGCGACGCCCTACGCTTTTTGAAGATTGCGACCTCACTTTTCCTCTCACCTCTTTCTTCTCTTCGCCCATCGCTGCTCGTCACTGCATATTCTTCATCACCTCTACTAGCAAGCCTCATCTTCGAAGGTCCATTTCTGGCTCAACCATTGCTCGTTCTCTATTCTCAAATAATTTCACATTTCTAGGGTTTTAATTCACATGCTCGTCTAAACACGCGTCTTTGTTGATGCTGGACAGGTTGCCTTGCTGGTAACTACAGGAATGGCAGTTCGTGTGTTTTAGTTTACAGGCATATTCTATGCCTTTATTTATTACCGAGTGGAATTCAGCTTGGGAAATTAAAATGGCCGTGAGAGTTTTTCGAGAAGTTTAGTTTTATTTTTGGTTATCGTGTTGGTATGTAGGGATACACTGGACATTGACCATTATCAGGTATTGATTTTGTCATCACGCATTTCTATTGAAAGCAAAATTTTGGATTATAAGGTTATGTTGTGGCTACTGAGCGGGGAAATGGCTGGTGAAACCAGCAAACAGGTTGTACAATGACTACTGAAAAATCAAAATGAGGCAAGGGTAATGTTCTATATACGTTCCCCTCCTCTTCCTTTTATTAATTTTTGGGTAGCCAGTAATTGCATTTGAATGTTCGCAGTCAAACCAATTCAGCCAGTGATGGACTTCCTAAAGTCAATTGGTTGGATCATGCCAGTGCACATGAGAACTTTTCATGTCAAAAAAGGTTTTTGACTTCCAACTTCCTATTCTCCTTGCCAACGCAAAAACCAAGCTCTGAAGAAGCCTTGTGTGGGAGGTATGGCTTTATTATAAGGATGTCTTCGTCTCTATTTTTTTCACTGTACAGGTTGCAGTATGTAGTCCTTTAGCAACTCTTTGTTAATGTGAGATACAATGCTGGCCATTTTAGAGGTTGTCAAAACATACTAGTTTTTTTTTTAAAACTATTCTAGACCTTTATAGATGGGGCATAGAAGATTGATTATTTGTAACTAGGAATTTACTGTTAAGGGAAATCAATGCTTAATAGTGGAGTCACTGCAGCATATGCATTTCTTTCTGTCTAATAATCCATTTGCTACTTTAGATGATCATTACCATAGTCCGGGTTTAATATTTAACCCCTTGGAGACCGTGATAAATGATCACTCAAACTGCTTAAATTTCGAAGTATCCATGTTGGATTGATGTGGCATTTTAACCATATTTTTGTGGTTTTTCCTAATACCCATTAATGATTGAAATGATTTTTTGATGAATTTTCTGTTTTTGTTTGTTGTAGCTCTTAGAATATTACAAGATTGCTGTTAGCAAGTCCTTATTAACTTATTGTTTTTTTTTTTTCCAGATTTGTACTCCGTCAGAATCAAAATATTCCAAGTTTGCAGAGAGCGCAAGTTGAGAAGGTAAAAGTGCTTGTTGGAACACAAGTAATTTTACCTTGTTTTAGCATGTTTGCTCTGTGCAGGAGTTTCCCCTGCTGTCCTTCAGTGAACATGCTATATTTGGAATTCGTTAAAGGGGGCTGATTGTCTATTTTCCTGCCTAATTTATACAGCAATAACTTGCCTTGTCCATATGATGGTTTTGTGCGTTGGAGTCAGATTACTCAAGCTGAACTTTTCTTTGTACTATATTTCTCTTTTGGTTATTAAATCAATTCCGAATGTTCTTCTTGCACACATTTATGACTCGTTAGTGACTTGTGGCCAAACAAAAAAATCCTGGCAGGCTTGGTGTGCTCTTTCAAGTCTACAGAATTCGTGCAGGATCTATGCCAAACCAGGAAAAACTGTACAAATCAGTTCTCCAGTTCTTGCTGACAAGAGAACATCTACCTCGCAGAGAAGTTCTGAGAATGATAGATGTTCTCAGTTTTATAATTTTAACGTCTTAAGTGGAAACAATGTGAAATCTAATCAGTACTTTCCATCAAGTAATCATATATCTGAAGGAGGGGATAGTTTGAGGCGCCTTGATGAAGCCACAACTCCAACAGTCAATAATCATTGTTCTCGAGTTTTTGATGGTTCAGTGAACCACCGTACAAAGTATACTGGTGAAGTTAACAGGTCAACAAAATGTATGGCCGAAAACATTGATGAGGATGACGATGACATACTTGGGGTGAGTTGTGACAATTTGATAATCTGAATGAGTTAAATTCAGCCGCAGGAACATTTTGCTGTGAACTCGTTGGACCAAAATGAAAATAAATAAACTATGTCAACAATGGGCCTACATAAATTTCTAGTTGGATTGGTGAAGGAATCTGTAGAAGTTTCTCTAAAGCTTATTGTCTATTTTCTTAATTAAATTACTGATTTTCTGAAGAATTTACCTGATCTCAGCTGCAAGTCTTAAAGCCAGAGGGAACATACGTTGCCTCACCTTTTTGTGAGGTGTATGCTGATGAATAGCTAATATTTTTATTTATCAATTCTATTGTTTTATCTTTTTATTTCCTTTTTTTTTTAAAGTGTGGTTGGTCTCTTGTTTTTCAAATCAGTTACTTAAATTTATTGTAAATGCTTAATTACATAAACCTAATATTTTCTCTCCTTTCATACATGTCCTGCATTGTCTCTGTTTTATAGAAAATTGATGTTGACCAAATAGTGGAAAACTACCAATCAACTTGCACTCCTCAACCATCAATAGCCAAGTTTCCTCCTATTTCTCCTACTATTGATGCAAATAGTTTTGCTAGACAAGGGGAACATGGTTTGCCACTGGAGTTGTGCTCCGATTGCATTCATGGCTATAAGGTATTTATGGTCAAATATATATTTTCCTTTCATGAGTTATTGTGGTTGATTTGTCATGTTGATATACCAAAGCCTGAAACTAAATACAGGTAGCGCTTTGCCCTGAGGCAGCAAACCATTTGCAGGAATGGAAAGACAATCTGATTGCTATCTCCAATGAACTGCTTGACAATATTGACAGCCTCAATTCCTCACAGATAACAAAGCTTCGCCAAGATAGGTTTGGGTTTCCCCTGACATTATTTTTCATTGCCAACATTTTCTTTCTTCATTATTTTATTTACATTTAAGGAAAAGGGTAGAAGGAAAGAATGAAAAAAATGTTACAGATTACCCAACATACTGATTGAATGGTAGGTCTTACCTTCATTATTTTGACTAGAGACTTTTTACACACACACACACACATTTTTATGTGAGTTGGGTTCTCGGAGCAAGTAGAGACTTATTATCTATACTATTATTGTAATACTGTAAGTACTTTTTTATATGCAAAATGCATATTTTAAAAAAGGCTGCAGCATACACATTTAAACTGGATACTGAAGTTGAATAGAATAAATTAAAACATCAGGCACTAAATTTTGTTTGCTTAAAAGAAAAATCTCTGTTGCCAGGTCACAGTTAAATAAGCAAATTCAGCAGCTTGAAAGATATATTCATTCCTGTAAGCTTGATGGGGAAAGACAAAACTCACATTTTTCAGCATCCACAGCACCTCCAACTTCTTTTCAGTTTGAGACACTAAATCAAACTGAACTCAGGAGTGGATCAATGAGATATGATAACCAGGCTTATATGAATAATGAGCCATGTGGAGCATCATTCCAGTCATTTTCATTCTCTTCTGTTGATAAGTATGGCATGTCGTCTGGCCCAATGGAGAGAGAAACATTTATTCCAAAGATTATTGATGTTAATTACATTGAAGGTTCTGGAGACAAACGTTGGAGCGACCAAAATTTTCCTTGGACAAAAAAGCTGGAGGTATTTAATTATTGTCCACTTCCAGTGCTTGTTAACCATCAACGCAACATTATTTTAATTTTTCCTTGTCTTCCTTTTAGGCCAATAATAAAAAGGTTTTTGGAAATCATTCATTCCGCCCCAATCAGAGAGAGGTTATTAATGCCACAATGAGTGGATATGATGTTTTTGTCTTAATGCCTACAGGTGGAGGAAAGAGTCTGACCTATCAGGTAATATGCTTTCTCTAGAGAATTTGAGTTAGTGGCGTCTTTGACTTCTCATTAGATGCATACTGTACATACCATTTGAGAAATTCAATCTTAAGTTTCCATCTTGCGTTGCGTGGGAATTCTGAGTTTTATTAATCATGATGTATGTTATATTGTAGTATCTTATCACCAAATGGCTAATCCTAGTCAATTTGCAACATCAATTTTTCATGCATGACATGAAAAGTAGCTACAAGAATTTCCTGTTTAAGGTCCTAGTGTCTTACAACTTTGGACTGTTGTTTTGCAGCTCCCTGCTCTTATATGCCCAGGTATAACTTTAGTAATCTCTCCCCTTGTGTCCCTTATTCAAGATCAAATAATGCATCTCTTGCAGGTATTGATATTTTTTTCATTGGCTTGCTTTGATTTTTCATGGTTGTTTTTTTTTCCAATTGAAACGTTTTCACATTTCCCTTTTGGTCTTCCACGCAGGCAAATATCCCTGCCACATACTTAAGTTCCAATATGGATTGGTCCGAACAACAGGAGATCCTGAGAGAAATTAATTCTGATTATTGTAAATACAAGTTTTTATATGTAACACCTGAAAAAGTTGCCAAGTGAGTATTTTTATTTGCCAAAACTTTCAAAAAAAAAATGTTTGATACATATAGTTTTCAAGTAAAATCCTTTTCTTTTCATAAACTTCTATTGTTTTTTAACTACAGAAGTGACGTTCTTTTGCGGCAATTGGAGAGTTTGCATGTTCGTGAGCTGCTTTCTAGGATTGTAATTGATGAAGCTCACTGTGTGAGCCAATGGGGGCATGATTTTAGACCAGATTATCAGGTTAGAGCTTTTGAGCTTTTTAAATTTATCCAATGTTACTTGACGTTCTGTCAGAATTTTAATTATTCTGCCAATTGATCCAGGGCCTTGGTATATTGAAACAAAAATTTCCAAATACTCCTGTTCTAGCTTTGACGGCTACAGCAACAGCCAGTGTAAAAGAAGATGTCGTTCAAGCTCTTGGTCTTGTCAACTGCATTGTTTTCCGGCAAAGTTTTAATCGCCCAAACTTATGGTATATCTGACAATGACCATCTCCTTATTAGGCCTTCAATAAATGAATTGTGATGTATTTTAATATTGCAGGTACTCTGTTGTCCCCAAGACAAGAAAGTGTTTGGAGGACATTGATAAATTCATCAGGGAAAATCACTATGACGAATGTGGCATTATTTATTGTCTTTCAAGAATTGACTGTGAAAAAGTTGCTGAAAAGTTACAGGTTGGTTGTTTTGTTGGTTTGTGGAATTTAAGATTTTATGTGATGTATTGACAGGATCTTGAAAATGTTTATATTGTTGATGCCAAGGCAAACATTTTAGATTATTCTGATTTTGTTGATTTGTTTAACCAAAATACTTTTCCATCCTCTGACTGCCAGATGCTAGTCTATTGTGGGGTATCAGATCATCAAATTCTTTTCGAAGTTCTGGGCAGCATCTTTTCATTTTTCTAAATCTTAAATAAGTTACTTTGAACTCGAATTGATCCTGCACTCATGTGATAGTTATGTTGCTTTGGACTAACACCCCAAATTATTTTCCAATATTAACATGATTTTGTGGGTTTCTATCTTCTCACCTAGATCCTTCTAGAATCATACAATCATCCATCAATATATATTGGAAGTGTTAACATATATACGTGCTTCTCTTATTAACGTGCTTTGTCTGACATGGAAGATATGTTGGTGCTTACCTTGTCTGTCATTTACTAGAGGCCTTCGACATTGTAAAAGTTTATTGGAAAATTGTTATACGCTATCATATTTAAGAAGTTTGGGCATTTTAATTGGTATGAAAATTTTCTTCAAATTGTACCATGTTTTGGACAATGAAGGTGAAGCGGCAATGATATAAATTCCTCGTGCGTTCAATGACAACATACCTGTGCATTTGAGAACATACTTCCAACAATAGGCTCAGCACATCTAAATAATTAGTAGAACTAAGATTGCCTATCTCATCATGCTATTTTTTTTTGGTTATATGTATCTGACTTATTGATGCCTACATTTCTACCTTCTTCCCTCATTGAGCTTGGTTAGCATTTTTGCATGGTTATATAGTCATGTCGTTTCTTGTCACAGAAAACCACAATTATGTCTTTCCTGTTGGTGAAACTGTATTGCTATAAACTTATTGTGGCGTTTATAAGTTAAAAAAAAAAATTAGAGACTAACATTTCATTTTTGTTGAATAGATTATATAGTTACTTCTTTGTTTCTTTTTCTTTTTTGCCAAGGATTATAGGGTTTCTTCATTTTTCAGGAATGTGGACATAAAACTGCATTTTATCATGGTAGCATGGATCCTGCTCAACGAGCCTTTGTTCAAAAACAATGGAGCAAAGATGAAATCAATATAATGTGTGCTACTGTGGCATTTGGAATGGGTATTTTTCCCCTCTGCCAGTGTTTATTACATTTTTTTGCATTGAATGGAATCATTTATTAAAGTTGGTCTTTCAGGAATTAACAAACCGGATGTTCGCTTTGTAATTCATCACTCTCTCCCAAAATCTATTGAAGGCTATCACCAGGTCTTAGTTGAACTCAAATTGTCATCATTGATGTTTGTCTAGTTTGTGTTGCCTCACTTCTGTGGCTATTATTTTGTTTTCAGGAGTGTGGACGAGCTGGTAGAGATGGTCAACGTTCATCCTGCATATTATATTATAGCTATAGTGACTATGTCTGTATCAATTGTAAAACTAAATTCAGTTTCATCTTTTTTCTTTCTTTTGCACATGTTTAGTGGTTTCTTGTGCATGTACACAGATACGAGTTAAGCACATGATAACTCAAGGAGCAATAGAGCAAAGTCCAATGACATCTGGATACAATCGATCAAATTTGACAAATTCAGGGAGGGTGCTAGAAACTAACACTGGAAACCTCCTGCGGATGGTACCTTTTATGACACTGAATTTGCAGTTTTCTGTCACCAATCACCATATGGTTACTATATTACTGTTGTTTTGACATCTAAATTTGTGGGTTGAACTGTTTCAGGTCAGCTATTGTGAAAATGATGCTGATTGTCGACGACTTCTGCAGCTTGCTCATTTCGGGGAGAGGTTTGATTCTGCAAACTGTAAGAAAACATGTGATAACTGTTTGAAGACCAAGAGTTCTATTGAGAAGGATGTCACAGAGATCGCAAAGCAATTGGTTTGGAAGCAATTTGATTATTCTCATCCCTCTTGTTTATGAAATTCTATTTATATCTGTCTGATTCTGACACCAGTTTCATTGCTTTTGAATTTCATCTGTGTAGGTTGAGCTAGTTAAAGTAACAGGGCAGAATTTTTCGTCGTCTCACATCTTAGAAGTGTACCGGGGTTCCTTGAATCAGTTTGTATGTCGTTATGCTTTTACTTACTGTCTCTGCCCATTGATTGTCTTTAATCATATCTTTTTAACATCAAAATTAGGTCAAGAAGCACCGCCATGAAACAGTACGTCTTCATGGTGCTGGGAAGCATCTTGCGAAGGGAGAGGCTTCCCGTGTATTGCATCATCTTGTTGTTGAAGATTTTCTTATGGAGGATGTAAGGAAAAGTGACATTTATGGATCAGTCTCATCAATATTAAAGGTATCAAAGCTTACTTTGATATGCTTTCTCTGTCTTCAATGAGTTATATAGGTTATTGTTGTTCTCCATTTTTAGTTTAGATTCCTTGTCTAACGCATGGTTTGTCTTTCAGGTCAACGAGTCCAAGGTCCGTAATCTGTTTGGTGGCCAGAAAATTATATTAAGGTTTTGCATACTGCTTTTCAAATTTGTGAATTTAGATGCTAATTGTTTCGGGGATTTGGTCGTCTTTCAAGAATTCTGTCTAATTTTCCCGAGCTAAATCTATTATACATGCAAGCTTTATTTTATACTTTTTGCAGATTTCCTTCCTCGGAGAAAGCTTCAAAGTTGGGAACTTCAGGTATAACACCAGCTAAAGGCTCTCTGACATCTGGGAAGGTGAATTTTCCACAAAATGACACTCCTGCCTCGCCTCAACCTGAAGTGGACTTGGTACATACTAGATACTTTTTTTTTATTTCTAGTTTTTGTTGATAAAATTTTGAAGTGCCCAGATTTTCTTATAAAATCAGTCTACTTTCAGAATCTTTCAGCCAAGTTGTTCACTGCTCTGCGGATGATGCGGACAGCTATTGTGAAAGAAGCTGGAGATGGTGTCATGGCCTACCACATTTTCGGGTGATTCCCCACACAATTCTTTCCTCTCCCTTTTATATGATTTTTCTGTAACTCTGACTGGAATTCTAACACGGTTATTGACTACGAACAATGCAGTTGAAAAGTTTTCAATCTGATCGATAAATATTTTCTCCTGCTTCAGTAAAATTTTGCTGACCAATGTTTCTCTGTGATATAGAAATGCCGTGCTGCAGCAGATAAGCAAGAGAGTACCAAGAACAAAGGAAGAGCTTCTTGAGATCAATGGCATTGGCAAGTAAGTTTCCTTTAGGCAGAGCTAAATGGGTTTCAAAGTGAGGCGCGCAATCAAGTTATACTTTCAAAAATTTAGTAATTCATTGATGACGCAGTCATGCCTTTATAAAGGGTGGTATAAAATGAGTCGGACTATGTACGGGGCCCACTTTTTCTCATGACATTTATCCCATTCCCCTTTCACTGTATTATATTTCTTCATTTATAATAGTTGGATAACTAATTTAAGAGTTTTAAGAAAATTACTTAAATTAGTTATTTGCAAGTAACTCACTAAAGCACTAGGGGTTTGTAGCTTAAATATACATGCCAATAAATATGGTCCAAATGCAATTGAGATTTTGGTTTAATTCAGGGCCAAGGTAAGCAAGTATGGAGATCGGTTACTGGAAACCATTGAAAAGACCATAAGGGA
>JANTPZ010004097.1:0-14492 GCA_025593235.1 Vachellia pachyceras
TTCCTGATCATCATTTTGGCTAATCCAAAATCTGCTATCCTTGCCTCAAGATTTGCATCAAGCAGTATGTTATTTGACTTGATGTCTCGGTGGATGACTGGTGGATGACAGTCATGATGAAGATAAGCAAGCCCTTGTGCAACTCCTAGAGCTATCTTATAACGGGAAGCCCAGTCTACAAGCAACCTTTCAGCGTGTTTGCCATGCAAGGCATGTCCAAGGTTGCCATTAGACATAAATTCATAAATTATCATAACATCAATGTCATTATAAAGATATCCTAATAGTCTAACGATATTTCTATGTCTTAGCCTACCCAAGAGATTCACCTCTCCAACAAGGTCATCACTACTTCCTACTTCAGTATCAGATCCTGATTTCCACAACTTTTTCACTGCAACAACTGTATTTGACTGCGATATTTCAGCCTTATAAACAACACCAGTTGCTCCCATTCCAATCACATTAGTTTCCTTGATGCAAGCTAGAATTTCAGTACTCGTAATATTAAGCCTCTAAAATGCCATCAATCTCCAGGGCCACCTTTTCTCACCCTTATAAATCTTTTCTCCAATGCAGAAGCCATGAGAGTACCACCTTATGTATATAGATCTAGCAACACAGATGGCAATCCCAATAGCCAAGACTGATGATATTCCAATGACCCATCCTGTAATTAAGCGTTTTGCTTGTGAGCTTCCATGTTTCAATGCATAAGCAGAGCTTTGGCCGCATGGAGGAAGGACGCCACCACATAGGCCAGCATTACCCACAAGATCACTAGGGTTAATGTTTCTCAGCATTCCGTTTGTTGGGACAGGACCCTCAAGCTTGTTGTACGAGAAATTGAGAGCCTCCAGAGCAGGAGAAATACCAAAGCTATCAGGTATTTCACCAGTCAGAGAGTTGTTGGAAAAATCAAGAATGGCCAATGAAGGCATGTTGGCTAGTGCCTTCGGGATTTTACCTGTCAATTGGTTGTTCTTTAGGTTCAAGTTTACCAATTTCTGGCAAGAAGCAATGCTGGCTGGGATGCTTCCAGAGAGACGGTTTGATGAGAGATCAAGAACACTGAGTGAAGGACAGTCCTGAAATTGGTCTGGGATTTCACCTTTCAAACTGTTGTGGGAGACAATAAATGATTGGAGATTCGGAATGGAAAGTATAGTAGAAGGGAGAGAAGAATGGAGGTTGTTTCTGGAGAAATCAATGAAAGAAAGAGATGTGGAAGAAACAATGTCATTAGGAATCTCACCAGTGAGACTGTTGTTAGCCAATTCTAATCTTTCAAGATTCCCAAGTTTCCCAAAACCGACCGGAATCGTCCCATTAAGTAAATTGTTGTGAATTCGAACACGAACTAGTGAAGGACACGATGATAAGTTGATTGGGATTGGACCTGTGAAGGCATTACTGAAAAGGATAAGCTTGGTGAGATTGCCCTGGCTGCAAAGTGTTTCTGGAATCTCACCAGAGAGGGAGTTCGATGATACATCAAGCCACTGCAATGGTGAACTCTTGCCCAGGCGATTTGGCAGCGTTCCTGACAAGGAATTGTTCCATAGCTCAAGAACCTTCAATTCATGCAAATCCCCAAGTTCAGAAGGCACAGGACCAGATAGAAGGTTGCTCATGAAATTTAGGAGCTCTAAACGCTTCAGCTGACCAATTTCAGATGGAATTTTTCCTGATAGCATGTTATCAGAGAAATCCAGGAACACCAATGAAGTCAGATTGCCCAAAGGAGGAGGGATTCTGCCTTTGAAATTGTTTCTGTATAAGAAAACCGTGTTCAGTAATTTCAGGTTTCCCAATTCAGCGGGAATTTCACCTCCAAGATTGCCTTCTGCCATATCAAGATACTTGAGATTGGTGAGGTTTCCAAACTCTCTGGGAATCCCACCCTCAAATGCATTGTACCCGAGAATCATATACTCCAGTGAGGAAAGCTGTCCCAGATCTCCTGGAATTTCTCCAGTGAGATTATTTCCAGAAAGACCAAGGAACCTCAGCTTCTGCAATCTACTGAACGATTTTGGAATAGACCCTCGGAAGAAGCTGCCTCTGAGATCCAGAATCTCTAAGAAAGAAGCATTTCCGAGGTCTTCAGGAACAAAACCTGAGAAATCATTACCGGATGCATTTAAAATCGCAAGTCGTGATGCCTTTCCAAGACCCAATGGAAAATCACCAACGAAGGAATTCTGGCTGACATCAAGACTTCTCAATGTGGTGAGGTTGGCTATCGATTTTGGCAATGTTGTGGAGAATCCACTGCAGCATAAGTTTAGCGTAGTGAGGCTTTGTAGCTTCTGTATCTCATCAGATATCTTGCCACTGAGATTCATGTGGGATAGATCAAGCTTCTCAACAGATCCAGCAGCATTGCACGAGACACCAACCCAGTTACAGTGCGCTGCATCTTTTCTTGGTGCCTTGTCCGGCAATTTCCAATCTTGCAGCTTATTCAATGGATCAATAAGACCTGCTTTTATAGAAAGAAGAGCAGAAACTTCATCATCCAAAACAGCAGCAAGAGCATAAGGGAAACAGAAAATGTAACAGAAGAACAGAATTTTCAGTTGCATCTTATTCTTCTTCACTCTGCTTAATCTCTCAGTTGTCCATCATTTGAATCTCTACTCTGAAACTGAAGTCTGATGTTTCTATGGACAGAACACGGAGAAAGTAATATGCCTCGTTATGAAGAAGCGGTTGACAGAAGAACAACTAATGAATTGATCCAGTATAATATATGACCAATAAATAAATCATCGATGAGAATTAGTCACTGTTAAGGGTTTGTCAGGTATTTAACAGCTGGTAATGTGCAAGTAATGAATATTGAAGCTTTGGTCTTATTGGAAGTTTCTCCGACATAAAACATGGGGGAGAATGTGTCGCTTAATGCTGGGTAGTTTTAGCTTTGCCAACTGGAGAGATGAATAATTTGGCAGCTATGTTGTTTTTTTCCAGAAAGCTTCTTTCCTGATGGTTTATTTAATATTTTTTTCTTTGTTGTTGCAGCAATTACGTTTTTTTTAAAAGAAGATTGAGAATGAAGGCGTCAGAGAAGACTAAATCTGCTGAATAATTCGTGAGGGAGTGCTCTTCCCAAAACTAATATTGAACCCGCTCACAACTCATAAGCATAAATAAGGTGGCAGTCCATGATTGAGATTCAACCAGATGTAGAAAAAGTGACTAAGATTAGAAAATACTATGGAATCAACAAAGAAAAAGTCAATTATTAAATCAACTTCATGTATAAAGCTATTTTTAAGTTTTCACCACCCTCTGGGTGTAGAAGAGAATTTATGAGTTTTAACAGATGGAAGGGTAGCTTCCAACAAGTATGACAAAGATTCAGAAATGATGCCTTAGTGGGCCATAAAAAATATAATTAAGGTTGGGATCCACCCAAGAACATTGATGTACTTGTGATTATCTTAACATCAATATCCAAACCAAAGCCATGTGATAGCGGGAATAACTTGATAACAGTTGCAAACGAAGAAATTTGTACCTTCAATTATTGTATTATACTGAAAATGGCAGAGGGAGAAGGGCGGAACCATCATCCATTTGTGGTTCTACCTCCGAATATTAATTATTCATTATGATTAGAAGCAGGAATCTTTCAGGTGTTATAGGGCGTAAGAAACATGAAAATAAGACAAACTCTACCCTTCATCAAAATTAAAAATTCAAAAATATAATGTATGAGGTATTGTAATACCTAGAGCATCATCCAGACCATGACGCACAAACTTGATGGACTAGAAATATGCCTATAAGCTAACCCGAGCAATACAACAAACACTTTGCCTGCAAGTTATTAATGATCCATGTTTCTGTAAGACACCATTTTGAGTTTACAAAAACAAACGCGCCCTTCAAGATGAAGAAGAAAGCAATAGATGGAAGAGGAGACATGGCCAGGAGAATAGAGAATAAAATATAACAAAAATGAAGGTAATGGGAGAAGAGTGATGAACCTGCGCATTATCAATCGTGGTCTGAGACTCTGAAGTCTGAACCCACTAATTGCCACATCTAAGATAAAAATTCTTTCTTTTATCTTTTTGCTCTTTCTGCCTTCCAAAATTCACATGCACACATGTGATTTGTTTGAATTAATAAAGTGAATAGGGAGAAATTCCCCGTTCAATGCTTAGAGTTAGAACAAATTCGATACCTAACCACGTAAAAAAACAGATGGAAAGTCGTATAGATTAGTGCCCTCAATCAAATATTGAATTATTTGATGATGCCTTTTGATAATTGATGCCCGTCATAGGGATCCAATCTTAAGGGCG
Organism: Vachellia pachyceras; assembly: GCA_025593235.1. Lineage (NCBI taxonomy): Eukaryota > Viridiplantae > Streptophyta > Magnoliopsida > Fabales > Fabaceae > Vachellia > Vachellia pachyceras. The sequence goes on from JANTPZ010004097.1 coordinate 4,320, forward strand.
TGAAGCGAAGAGAAGGCCTCTGAGAAGAGAAGCTTGCTTACGTGCGTTCACATGCTTTTATGCCAATGGAAACCAGAAGTCCAGAACCAGCCTTTCATGATTTTAAAATTTCGAAAAAGAAATCGAAAATCTAATGTTGCACGCTGCGATTAGATGCTAAACGAGATCATTTCGCTCTCTCCTGCACATGCACCACATGCACGTCGCTTCCGCTCACAAAAACGTTTACCTTTGTCCTTTTTTTTTCCAGTAGGGTCAAAACCATTGCAGCTTGCTGGGAACTCTGAGCTTTGGGCACCGGCGATAAGGTGAATTTTTCTTATTTTTATTTAATTCTCATTGAAAATAGGAAGATAAGAGGAGTAAGAATGATTTCTAAATAGAAACAAAATTTAATAAGAATAAATTTAATTTTTTTTATTAATTTAATGCATTCCTTAACATATGGGATAAGAGTGACTCATAACACGGATTAAAGTAAATTATTACTGATGTGAAAAGAAATGAAAATAAGGAATATAAAAAACGGCATTGTGAAAATACATTGAAGTGAAGATGAATATAAAAAATCTCATGTAAATTCCACTTCTCTCATTGGAAAATCCAAATGATAGAGTGCCAGAGATCATGGAATTGTGGATGAAGATAATTGATCAATTTGTTACCATAATTTTAGGATCTATTAGTTTATTAATTTATGGGATTATATTCTGACTCCCATAAGGATATATAGGCTCCGTTTGGATAGCCCGTTGGGAAAACGAACACAGATTCCGAGGTAATTTATGTGAGAGGAAAAGTGTCTCGGTAAGCGTACCCGTTGTGCAAACGGGCTTAATCTTTTTTTTGCTTTCTACTATCTTAGGATCCTTACTTATGAATTTCTGCTTCTTTCGTGTTTTAACTTTCAATTAATGGTCCTTGCGTTTTAATTAGTATTAACTTTCGCTAATTCTCTAATTTCGACAATTCGCTGTGTTTCAAATTGTGAAATAAACTACTCTCATGAATACGCCAAGAGTGTGCTAGTGTTTCAAAACATTAAATAAATTTGATCTTCTGAATAATAATATATAAACAATAGTTGGTAGAGGGATAATGTTCCACCTTCGGTGAAACTTTATTATTTAAAGGATAACGAGTTAACGACCATTTAGTATTTAACGACCATTTAATAACTTATTATTAATCAAGACTAATGAACAGTGATATGCTGAACAATTCCTAAATAATCATTCATTCCAAATCAATAACCATTGTCCATACATTGTGTGTCCCGGAGTACACTCATATATATATATATAGTGCATAATCTTCACAAAATGACAAATTGACCACAACTATCAATTGGGCCCATATTGGGCCTTTCTCAACTCATACAAAATCAAGCTAATTTCTATACTCCCCTTCAAGTTGAGGCTCATATAAATTTAAAGCATTCAACTTGAAAAGTAACCTATTTTGTACAAAAACTCTTAACTTCCTTTACAATTTCATTTGTGTAGCCTACTCCTTTTGAATAAGATTTTGGTGTGACCACATTATCTGGATCATTTTGGCCTTCACCTTCACTTCCACAGCTTTTGTTGTTGTGTCTTTCTTGTATTCTTGTGGTTATGAATGCATTTAAGGGTGGATTCTCTTCTCCCCTGCCTCTACAACCTTTGTTGCTACGTCTTCTTTGGGCAATGAGTGCATTTAAGGGTGATTCTTTCTCCTCTTACCTTTGCAGCCTTTGTTGCTACGCCTTCTTTGGACAATGAGTGCATTCAAGGTTTGATTGTATGCCTCATTCACACCCATAAAAAATAATTAGATAAACGATAACAATATAATCTCTGTTTGAACTCCCTTCAACAAAACTGTGACAATCTTGAACCTCTCCTTGAACCTCTTCTTAGAGTTATTAGATCGGTTCTTGTTCTTTGCAATCTCAGCAAATTCTTGGCGCACTCAGATCAGTTCTTGTTTTGATGCTTTCGAACCAGTTCTTGTTTTGATGCTATCAGACTGGTTTCCTTTTTTCCTCTGCGGTAAAATCATTCTTGATATTGAAGGTCTTGCGAATCTTCTCTGGCGTCTTCTCCTTGATCCTGTCTGTCACAGTTTGGCATGTAAGATCCAGCAAGCTCTTGATGTGCAGGTAAGTAGCTACCATGATGAGATCAAATAGCACCGTTATGGAGGTGCTCGTTCTGATCCTAGTAGGAGCCATCTAAGTCGACACGCCCACTCGAAAACGAAAGAGAAAAACAATCAAGTCCTTTTGACCGCCAAAATAACAGCAGTTTCTTGAGCAAAGTTATCTTGAAGAACAAGCTTGTCTTTATCGCCACCGTCAGCGTCGTTCATCGATTCAAGAACCTCATTCTCAGCCTGTGGCCAAATACATCATCCTGCGATTTTTTTATCTTCAAGCTTCAATTTCTTCTAACATCTTTGGATTTCATTTGGATTCTTGTTTTCTTCAGCATTTTCACACCAAGAAAGGTGCAATATTCTTCAAGAAACTTCAAGAACAGTACAAGAAAATGCGATAAGGGGAAGAATCGCGAGAGAAATTATTCAAAAACCTTGATCTTGATTGAAAAAAAAGGCTGAATGATCACTGTCTATTGTGGGTTCTTGGAGGAAGAGAGGGTGATTGAATTTCAACCCGTTACCGTTACGGTGTCGTCCCTGTTCTTTCTTTCGCCCATTACTTCTCCGAGCAACAATTTCATCGAGGAATGGAAGGACGCCAAGGGCTTCGTTCAACAGACTGGTTTTCGGTATTTGGCTCGTGGTCGCGTCACGCGGGAAAGGCCAAGCTTTCGGGTCTTGAGATGTTTGGACACAGTTTCGGGCTCCCAGACTCGTGTTTCAGCCAAGCTTTTGTATTGATTAGTAGAATGATGACATAAGTCTAAAAGATCATCTGAATGCAACTAAGGCAAAGTAACTTTAATCCAGTGTTTAAAACTTTCAAAGTCTGAGAAAGGAATTCTTGTGAAACAAAACTATAACAATTTGGTAAATGGACATAAACAAAAAGGTGATCAAAAGTTTCTGGTGTATCACAACCAAAAGGGTATAATCTGGAAATATGAAGATGATGATTGTTCAAAATATCCATAGAGGGAATTGCATGATGCAAAAGCTTCAAAATGAAGAGAAGATTCTTCTGTGGTAATGATATTGACTAGAGAAATTTTCAGAAAGGATCCAATTGAGCTTCTATTGAAAAGTTTGTTGCAGGTTATTAAATTTAAAGCCATCCTTTTTGCTGGAAAAAGACATGATGTGTTACCTCTCCAAATGATCTGTAGTCCGAAATGTTACAATGGGACACCAGAGATTTAATAATCGAAGCTAGAGAATAGAGTTGGTGAAGAAGAGGTTGGTTCCATTGCAAAGGTTGCAAGTTATTGGCAGAATACAATAAGAGGTCTCTAACACAAGATAATCCATCTTGAGAGTTAAGGCCTTGATCCATGGGCCACCAGGCACGATGGTTGATTGGAACTTGCATACCAAATCCTATTCATCTTTTAGAATCCAACTCATCTAAACTTTCTTATGAAAAAAGAAAGAATAGGCTGACATGGAACATCCTTTGCTTTTTCTTTTTAATGAAACGATCAAATTTCTTCAAAGCTCATCCCATACATATTAGAAGGCAGAAAGAGCATGGGCCAAAAGTAAAACAAAAAAAGCTGAATAAGAACAGCTAAGCATGGATAACAAAAGAAAAACTACTTATTCAGCTAGCCACGGATAACGAACAAAAGTTGGATCTAATATAAAAGACTAATTTATCATAATATAATGAATTAATGTACAAATCTCTATTGAAAGATGTGTACACATTTAGTTTACTGTCGTACTTCAAACATGGTTGCCTTCATTAGGATTATACGTGCATTTAGAAAAAAACATGGAAAAGAAAAACTAAGCTAGGGATGAGAAAAACCCAGAAAAGAGCTTATTACCATTGTTGTATTATTTGCTTCACTTTTAAGAAAATCATTAGGTCCTCTTCTCACCCCCCTTGATTTTAAAAGATCATTCAAACATTTAGCCATTGCAATTTTATTAAATTGTTCAATAGCCTATCATAGAAAACTTTAGACTCAGCTAATAATTGGTTATATTGTTCACTTCACTTTTTGTTAGAAAGAGTCTAAAATGTTATAATCAGTTTTATCCAGTTAGAAATTATGTTGAATTCAACCTATAGGCATGTGTTATGATAAAATAAGTGCTTTTAAGAGTGCTAGCTTCAAGCACCTAATTAATGAGACTCCTATCTTCTTTTCTCTCCACGTGAGAGCCTTTTTTCTCTCCATGTGAGAGTTGGTTACGGTGTGTAGCATCGCCCTCCCTGTAACAGAATTCTGTTGCAGCTATGATGGAGAGCAAGAGAGCAACCACTGCTTACTGTGGTGGTAGTGGTAAAGAGTGGGCCACGCTAGTCACATTGCAAAGGCGAGGCTGCGTACGGTTTCAAGAAAAAGGAAGATAGGGAGGAACAGAGGAACATGCGAAGATAGATGACAACCAGAAGTGGAAGAATGAGATGAAAAACAAGAAGACGGTCAGGCTGATATAGAAAGATAACTGCAATGGACGAAGAACGGAAGCGCACTCGTTGGTAAACTAATCACGAGTAAGGCAATAAACAGAATAATAGTGATACAGATGATCCGTTAAGGTTGGAATCTGCTGAAGAATGATGACCTGGAGATAATAGAGGTGGAGACAAACACGTTCATCTTTGAATTTAGATAGGAAAAAGAAACAATGAGGATCCTGCAAGGAAGACCTTGGTCCATCCAAGGATGCCTTTTAAGCATTCAAACATTACCAGAAAACATGACTTTTAAGGAGGTAAACTTCAATATGGCGCCATTCTGGATCCAGTTCCATGATCTTCCTTTGTAGGTAATGAACGAGGAAAATGATAAGATACTCGGCGCGATAATAGGTGAGGTAGTCATGGTGGAAAAACCAAGGAGAAATGGCCTGTTGATTCGTAATTTTCTGCGTGCAAGGGTTGTAATAGACATAAACAATCCACTGGTCGCTAGTAAATGGACTGAGAGACCAGGCAAAGAACCAATATGGATCAGCATGAAATATGAGAGACTTCAGAACTACTGCTATAGGTGTGGGAGAATAGGGCATGACCAGAAGACCTGCATGCATAAAAATACAGGAGAGGAGGATGAGGAGGGAATCTATAGAGGCTGGCTGGGTACCATGACACCAAGGGCTATAGAGGGAGCAGTTAAATGTATAAGAGATGATTGGGAGGAGGAGAGAGCAGAGAAGGACACAAGCAAGCAGACAATGAGACTAGACAGGATAAGAGAAGGCAGTGATAAGAGCCAAACAGAAAGAGGGAGAACACAGAAGATAGTAGAGGAAAAGGAGGCAATAGAAGCTGAAAAAGAAGACATTATCAAGGAAGATATGGAGGAAAAGCAGCAAAAGAAACAAGTGGAGGAAAAGGAAGATGTAATTAGGGTAACAAAAAGAGAAGAGAAACACAGCAGGGAGAAAAATGAAAAAGCAGTGCCCGTGAAAGATGATTCTCCCGTGCATAAGGAGGATCTATCGAAGGCAATAGTATTATGGATGCTCCTCACCAGTATCAGCGGTTACATAAGGCATGAAGAAGGTAAGATTGAAGAGAGAAGCGGGAGATAGTGAAGAAGCGCCACCTGGGAAAAGATTGAGAATGAGTTTAGAAATAAACACAGGGGCAACAAAGTCCGAGAAATAGCCAAGAGTGAAAAACCAGGGAAGAAGAAATATAAGGACATTAAAAAAATGTTTAGAAGAAATATAAAGAGACAAGGAGAGCAACTGGAGGTTACCGGACATGAAAGGCATTCACAAGTGACTGAGAAGGTGACAGTAGAACTGATGAAAGAACAAATGAAGGAAGGTGCAGGTGGCTGGCCTGAAGCAATCACCATAGACAAATGAAGATCATAAGTTGGAATTGTCAAGGTTTAGGAAGAGCCTTGACAATTAGCAAATTGAGGGAGGAGTGTAGGCGATTTAAACCCTCAATAATCTTCCTAATGGAAACAAAAATGAAGGAGACAAAACTGGAAACGATAAGGAGGAAGTGTATGATGGAGGAGGAATTCTATGTGGAACCTAAGGGAGGAGTGGAGGACTAGCACTATGGTGGAAAGAGGAAATTGGAGATAATGTATGGCACTATTCAAGAAACTTAATACATGTTAGCCCGACTTCTTCACAGCATAAAGTAGCTGAGGCAATAACATTTGTATATGGGGCTCACTCAGTAGAAGAGATGATGAAAATTTGGAACAATATAAGAGAATTAGGAAATGGTGTGCATAGCCCATGGATTTGTGTAGGTGATTTCAATGATGTAAGCTCCAGTGAGGAAAAGATGGGCAGACATCCTATTGACATAAGAAGGGTGCTCAACTTTCAGAACATGATGGCAGACTGCCAACTAATGGATCTGGGGTTCCAAGGAGCAAGATTCACATGGAGTAACAATAGACTAGGAAGAGATCAGGTGAAAGAAAGACTAGACCGTGCAGTTGCAAATAATGAGTTCAGATTAATCTTCCAAAATGCAGTAGTTAACCATGTGGAGCCTGTGGGATCTGATCATCACATGCTGGTAGTGGATTGTGAATATGAGAGATTTTGGTCAAAACATGAGGAGTTCTTGCCAAAAGTCAGAGAAGGGTGGAAAACCATGTCAAGGGAGGGAGAGTCACAGATTCAAGAAGTAGCAAGAAAGGCTGAATAAATGCAGAAGGGTTCTGTCTAAATGGGGAAAAGATACTTTCCCTACTGCAAGAAGGACCATAAACCAGCTAATGGAAGAGGTGACAAGATGCAGAGAAGGGATACTAGACGAGGAAAAGAAAGGGAGGATTGAGATGCTGCTGGAAAAAATGGAGGAGGAATAGGACAGAGAAGAAAAATACTGGAGATAAAGATCTAGAGCAAGTTGGCTGGCAGAGGGAGATAGAAACACAAAATTCTTCCATTAAACCACTATCCGAGAAGGAGCAGAAATAAGGTGACTAGACTGAGAAGTGAAGAGGGATAGTGGTTGGAGGGGGAGGAGGAGATTAGCAAAGCCTTCTGCATGTACTATAAGGAGTTATTCTCAATAAAAGGTGGAAGAAACATGAACGAAGCTATGAAGTATGTGGAAAAGACAGTGACACAGGAAGACAATGAGCTGCTAGAAAAAGAAGTAACAGTAGAAGATATTAAAAAGGAAGCATATCAACAAATGGAGATAAAGCCCCTGGACCAGATGGATTTCTAGGTGAGTTTTATCATAAAGCATGGCAGGAGGTGAATGAGGAGGTGGTTGGGATGATCAAGGAGTTTTTCCAGCACAATTCAGATTTAAAGAGTGTGAACAGCACAAAATAATCCTTATACCAAAGGTGGAACATACAGAAAAGATAAGTCAGTTTCACCCAATTGGCCTGTGTAACTTTGCATACAAGATCATAGCTAAGATCTTGACAAACAGGATGAAGAAACTGATGATGAGGATTATAACTGAGAATCAGAGAGCCTTTGTGACTGGGAGATTGATACAAGACAATATAGTAATAGCATATGAAGCATTTCATTACTTGAAGAAGAAAAAGAAGGGAGGTAAGGTTGAAATGGCAGTTAAAGTGGACATGAGCAAAGCATATGACAGATTAGAGTGGGATTTTGTGGAAGAAACTATGAGGAATATGGGATTTGGGAGTAAATGGATAGGATGGATAAAGGAATGCATGCAATCAGCTAGTCTGAACCTAGTAGTGGCTGGGAAAAAATTGCATATCTGAACATGGAGAGAGACATTAGACAAGGTGACCCACTGTCACCTTACCTCTTTATAATTGCAATGGATGTGCCGTCAAAAATGCTGCAGTGGCATATAAGGGAAAGTAAATTGAAAGGAATTAAGCTGGCAAGGAAATGCCCCATACTTTCTCACTGCTTTTTTGCGGATGATGCTCTTTTTTTATCAATAGGGAGAAGCGAAACTGCAAGAGATTGAAAATAATTCTGGATGTTTATTGTCCAGCTTCAAGACAAGCTATTAACTTTGAGAAATCTAACATATTTTTCTCAAGAAACGCAAGCGACTAAGCAAAGCAGGAGGTGTATGCAGAGTTCGGTATAAGAGGATGTGAAGAACCAAGCAATTATCTAGGACTCCTTTTGCTGTGGGGTAGCTCAAAATTAGTAGCTTTGGGGTTTGTGAAGAACGAAATGGCCAAGAAACTGCAAGGGTGGAAACAAAAGCTTCTAACATTTGCAGGCAGAGAAGTGTTAATAAAAGCAATGGCAAATGCAATACCCACATATTCAATGTCATGCTTCAAATTCCCTAAAAAGACATGTGGTGAATTAAATAGCATGATCTCTAGGTTTTGGTGGGGACAGAAGGAAAGTGAAGGCAAAATCCATTGGAAGGCATGGAAGTCACTAAGCAAGGCTAAGGAGGAAGGTGGTATGGGATTTAGAGATATGGAAGCTTTTAATAAGGCCTTACTGGCAAAAACAACATGGAGACTTCTTTAGAACCCTGATGAGATGTGGAGCAGGATTTTGAAAGGTATATACTTCCCAAAAACATATTTCCTAAATTCTTCTAAAGGAGGAAAGGCTTCATGGGGCTGGTCTAGTATCCTAGAAAGAAGGGAAGTAATTAAGGATGAACTGTGCTGGAAGATAGGAAATGGAGATAATGTCAGAGTATTTTCTTATGCGTGGGTTCCCAACATTGAGGGGCATAAACTGCAGTGTAGAGAAGTGCCAGAGGAGATAAAAGAGATGAAGGTAAAAGATCTGATTGGGAATGGAGAATGGAACCTTGAAGTAATAAGGGGGATACTAAATGAGGAAGAGGTGGAAAGAATCAGGAGCATTAGACTGCCAGATGATAATATCCCTGATTCAAGAATATGGCTGAGCAGTAAAGATGAAAACTACTCCGTGAAAATGGGGTATAAAACGACAGTGAAAAAAGAGGAAAATAAGGGAAGGAATGCACCAAGAACTTCATATTCTCCAAAAAACCAGTTATGGAAAAGCATATGGAAAATTGAAATGCCTCCCAAGATCAGGCACTTTATGTGAAGGATGATTAATGGAGCCATAGCTACAAAAGAAAATCTATTCAAGAGGAAGTGTGCAGTAGATCCGAGATGCCCAATATGTAAGAGCCAAGTTGAAACAATTGAGCATCTAATTTTCTTATGCCCATAGGCTAGGCAATGCTGGTTTGGTTCTCCACTGTCTTTAAGATTTGATGATAGAAATGTTCAGCAAGTGGACAAATGTTTGGAGAAATGGTTGGAAGAGAAGGGAGGACCAGATGGAGAAGCCATAACACTGTTTGCTGAATTATGCTGGGAAATATGGAAGGGGAGGTGCAAGTATGTGTTTGAGGAAACAGAAGTGGAAGCTAGCTCATGCATAACCAATGCAATGAGAATGGTGAGGGACTTCAAGAATGCCACAAGAAGGGAAGGAAGGGGATGCAGAAGGCAGGAGAGGAGCATCATATAGAAAAGACCTAATAGAGATACTGTAAAGATAAACGTACATGCAGCATTCAGCCATGAAAGAAAGGAAGCAGCTGTGGGAATTATTGGAAGGGACTGGAATGGGAAGTTCCTATGCGGAATTGGAAAGAAAATGAGAGCAGAATCAGCATTCATGGCAGAAAGTTTGGCTTTTTTAGAAGCAATGAAGAGTGGAGACATATGGTGGGGAGGGGACATACTGGTAGAAACAGATTGCCAAAGATTGTACAAAATGCTGAGAAGTAGGGAGACAACAGGATGTGAGTGGGAAAGTGTGGAGATAGTACAACAATGTATTAAGTTGCTGGACTCAAAAGCATATGGGAAGGGGACCTCATGTACAGCACGGGAGGGCAACAAAGTTCCTGATTTAATGGCAACAAAGGTTATGAGGGGATTGGTTCCGCAAGAATGGCTACAACAGCCACCAACCTCTCTGCTAAGGATGATGGAGATTGATTTAGAGATGGGCCAGGATGACAAAACAAGAGTCGGATAATGAAGAAAGCAAAGGAAGGAGGATATGCGGCGAAATCAGCCTAAAGGTAATTCTAGAATAGTATTAGGTAATAACAATCAGATCATC
>JANTPZ010004098.1:0-10152 GCA_025593235.1 Vachellia pachyceras
GTAACCCAATCTTGAAATTGAGCTGGGATTCTCATCTTTGATTAGCTCACTGAATAATTGAAATTCTTCAACCATACCCATGTCAATTAGATACATAACAAGAGGGCTGTACGTTTGCTCTTGTAGTTCATAACCTTGTTCTCTCATTACCCTAAAAAGGCGAAAAGCCTTGCTCATTTCATCAATTGCCACTTCTTCATCATTGGTTTTCTTGGCATTATCTATGCATACTTCTATTAATGCATTGTATTCTTTCATGCCTGTTTCTCTTCCCAATTTACATAACACTTTCTCAGTGGCATTAGTACCCAGCTTATGTGCACAGTATTTAACTACCCTTTCAAAGCGTTTTGCATGTGACTGTTTAAAAATCCACTTCTGCTTTCTGTCACGAGTCTTCTCTTTCTGTCGCAGTGATGTACTCCCACCAAATGGGTCAGGAATCAAAGGTAAATCTAGTGCAGTTTCCAATTTTTCTACATCATGTCCTGATCTCTTGACCAACTGAACATCTGCCAAAAGGAGTGCACCATAATAATCAAACTTGTCAAGAAAGAGAAAATAAATTTAGAAATAAATAGGAAAAGACTAAATATGTATAAGCCAATGCACCTAAGTTTTCTTTAGATGAAAGAAGCCAACACAACTTTTATTTTCCACAAAATAGGCAATGCACATCTTCAATGCATGACTATGAAGGAAAGTACCAGGAGATGATGCTGTAATTCAACCAAGACTACCAGATCCATGAAGGAACTTTTGATTAATACGCTATTCCCTCTGTTTGGCAAAGCTTATCAATCCCCTAAAAGCACGTTCAACAGTGTTTTTTGGTAAAACGAGACAATCTCCTCCACATATTTACCTCGGCTTGCGTAAAAGTACTTTTTTACCGCTTTCCTAAACTGACACATTATTTGATTAAAAAGTGATCTTTAATAAAGCGTTTGGGAAGCATCCAAAGAGAGATATTTTCCCTTCTTTGGTTCCTTTTTTTAAGAGGGAACCCTGTCCTAGATAGTGAATATTGGCAAGTGTGATTTTGGCCTCTTAAAAGTTTTTTTTTTGAGCTGTAACAAACTGGCTGTCGAATTATGAAAATAAAAGATTCAGGACTGACAAAAATAATATGGTTTCTTTCCCCAAAATTAAAGATATTCACATCGTGCAGTTTTATATGTACTCCTTGTTAGCAAAGAGAATATAGGAAAATCTTTCACATTAATGTTTGATTACACTTACCACACAGCACATCACTTCTATGCTCACTGTAGAGGTTAGCTGAATTCTCTGCAACAAAAATGTCTGAAATATAAGATTTTCATACATACATTGCCCAACAAGACAGAAATCTGTATTAAAAATGGGCAAGAGAACAAATGAAAATAACAACATTTATCACAGACCTCAATATTCCACTCATTCAGCTTTATAATGATAGCCAGTAACATAATGCAGATCAATTCTTAATTACCCAAAAACCATGTGTACCATAGAAGTGAACTCTTGAGAAAAATAAATGCAAGTGGGAGTGAAAATTTAACATTAATTACACGTAATTTAAACATCTTGACATGCTGCACGTTTTTGTTTGTCTCCTGAGGTTTTTCTTCGCATTCTTCTTCCAAGAATGGGGATATACTCACTGGGTTATGTACCTGAAACAAAGGGTCGCACAAAGTCAAGGTCTTCTCGGCTGGAACGATTATGTTCCCTGTCAAGTTCTGAAAAATCATCTTCCAAAATGGACAAGACTTGAGGGGAGGATTCCTTTATTGAAGAGTAATGAATTTGACCCTGTGACAGTTTTTCTCTCTCTGCTCCATCAGATTCTGTAATAGAAAAGGTAGCAATTACTGAAAGAAAAAAGTTTCTTTTCTCAAAGCAACAAATATTCACAAATTTCAGTTCCATCGACTGTCTTAATTTTCCATGTAAAAGTGGAAAAACCTCTCATACTATACAAACACTTACTACACAACAAAGAAGGGATCTTCTTAGATACCGAATTAGGTGAATTTTCTGCAACAAAATGTTTCAAAATGAGAGTTTTACACATAAGTTTCCTATCAAGATAGAAATATGCATTATTATAAGTTATAAAATAAATGTAACTAACAATTTTTCTGCAAATATCAATAATATTTCACTGCTGAGCTTTATTAATGTACATAAACCGCATGCACATTTAGAGGGTACGTGCTTAATAGATGTGAATATAAATCTTGAAAAAGAAAAAGTGGGTTGAAGCGAAAAATTGAAAATAAATTTGACGATGATAAGTATCTTGACATACTGCAAATTATTGTTCCTCCCTCTTCGGTGTCCTTTCCAATTCTAGTTCCATACTCACTGGATTACATACCTGAACGAGAGAGTAATGCGTAGTCAAGGTCCTTGAAGCTTGTAAGCTTAGGTTCACCATCAAGTTCCGAAAAATCATCCTTCAAAATGGATGAATCAAGAGTAGAAGACTTAACTTTTGCAAACTTTCGAACTTGACCTCTTGGAAGTTTCTTTTGATCTGCTACAAAAGAAAAGCAATCAATGCCCGGGGAAATGGTATTTTCCGAAAATACCATATATTTACCATTCCGGCTTCATCAACGGCCTTGTTAAGGAAGAAGGGGAAAAATTTCTTCCATAGGGAAAAATACAAACACTCACCAGACAACAGATAAGAAATCTTCTTAGATACCAGGTCAGGCAAATTCTCTGCAGCAAAACGTTCTAAATTTGAGAATTTACACATAAATTACCAAATATGACAGAGACCAATATCATGATTCCCGTGAACACAAATGAAAATAACAAGTTTCATGGCAAAAGTCAATATTTCACTCGCTGAGCTTTACACAAGTACCCAGAAACGTAATGCAGGCCATATTTTAATCACCCGGCAACCATTTGCACATTTATGGCATAATTAACCGGGTGGTGCTAATCCTTGACCAAGTAAATGTGACAAAAACTGAACATCAAAATTAATCACAATAAATACAATGACGTGCTACGTATTTTCACTCTCCACACCACCACCGGGTTATGTACCTGAATCAAAGGGTCGCTCAAACTCGAGAGCGTTGCGGGTTGAGTGAGAATCACCGTCGAGGTCCGAGAAATCATCTTCATAGATGGATGAGACAAGAGGATAGGATTGGGGCTTAGAAGCCTTGGGCTTTAAGGTTGAAGAACGGAAAAGACCACTCAGTGTACAAAGGTTTCTAGCGCTGTAGGCACGCATCTAAGCTCAATCCTGGAGACAAACTGACTTTCTCGTACTCTGCTTAACTTTCGGCGTTTATCTTCCTTCCCTTGAACTTGTAACCGCCCGCCAACGCTGAATCGACTGGACTTGGCAGCGCGTCACCTCACCAACTCGCGCGAGCTGCTTCTCCAAAATCGTATTTGGGTGAAAATATTAAAAATAAACAAATCATTATTAAATAACATCATGCAATATGATTGTTGGGATGATAAAATTCTGGGAGGGAGAAAAAATTTGAGGAGAAAAAATTATGGCATTTTAGAAAGAAAACTCTACTTCAAAGTTGTTAATCAATTTTTATATAAAAATATTTTAGAAAAAATAAAATAGGTTAAAATAATTATAAATTAAGATTAAAATTATTTAAGTTATTTTTCTTGCACATGTATGATAGGGATATATATTATTTTTAACTAAAAATTTTTCAGGAGTCAAACTAATTTAGAAATCGTCTGGACAACAAATTCTATCAATAAAATTGAGTGAGATAATTATGAATTAGGGTTAAAATGATTAAATTTATTTTTCTTGCACTTGTATATTGGTATATATTATTTTTAATTATAAAGCTTATTGAGAGTCAATCATCAAGCCATTGGTACTTGACACTACCAGATTTTATTATTTCTTTTAAACAGTAAAAAAAAGTAATATCACTACAAGCTAAGATTGTCGTGCCCATATTAGTATTGGGTCCATGAAGTTTAACTCGTAGTTCGAGAGGTTGGGCCTTCAGTGGACCAAGTTCAAACTATTGGACTATTTTTTTTTTTTGAAAAAGTGGAATGTATTTGACTCTTTATCTCTACAGGATTAGATGGTGAAAAAATGGTAAAAGAATTTCTGTTGTGTAACGTTTCTCCTCAATTAGGGATGGGAATTACGGGTTAAACCCACACAGTCAAAGTTGGCGGATTCGGATTGGCTTGGGGCGAGCAGCCCTCTTTTTATTTTTTTTATTTTTTTAAAACATTATATTTTATATATTTTTATTTTTTCATCTTAATATTTTTTATAAAGATAAAAGTAATATTAAATTCTTAATACATTTAAAATTAGTATAAAATACTTAATATATTTAAAAATAGTATAAAATATTTTATTTTTCATATCAACTTTCTATAATACTATATTTAAAATTATAATAAAACATTAAATACTTATATTTTTTTGAAAACTTAAAAAAAATGTCATTATTAAAAATTTATTGGTGGAAAAATAGTAATATAATTATACAATCTTATGGAAAAATTGGATAAAAAATAAAAGAAAATTTTATTTTTAAAAAAATTAATATATATATATAGGTTGGCCCGCCAACCCGCCATGCAGCCTGCCGGCTGGCATTTGCCAATCCGCTAGGGGCGGGTTGTTGGTGGGCTGACCCATGCGGGCCAACTTGTAACCCGTGGGCTAATCTGATTTCCCAACCCTATCCCTAATGCATATACGTTGATGTTGTTTATAATTTTATCTTTGGCCAAAAAGATATTGTTCACACTTTTATATGATTTACCATATTTGTCAAGTATTAATGTAAACACAAAATGCATGCAATGAGAAATGATTTTCAAACATATAAATTTTACGCTTGAATAAATTATACAATATAAAATAAAATAATTTAAACATCAAAATCTCAAATCAAAATAAAATGATTACATTGTGCAGAATTAATCTCTTCGTTAAAGTCATCTCGATGATAAAGTTAAGACAAAAGGTTGACAAATAATTCTGAGAAGTTTGGAGTAGTGCTTGCTACTAAAGGTAATTTCATTTTATCTCCCATTACTTTTATTTCTAATTTATTCACAACAAAAAAAAGTGTTGCTTAGTTAGGATCCGATGGTTTTTGTATGCTTTCATCAAAATTCATAAGGGTTAAGCTTTTAATTTTAGGGAAATTTATTAGGAGATCCCAAATAAGAGACTTATTTAATGAATGGTCCCAAAAAACAAAATATTTATTCTGAGGTCCCAATAACAACATGAGGTGTTGTCAATCCAACGCATGATGTTGTTAATGGGACCTTAGAATAAATATTTTATTTTTTGGGACCATGCATTAAATAAGTCCCTTATTTGGGACCTCCCAATAAATTTCCCTTATTTTTATCCTGAAAGTTTTCACTCAATAGTGCTCAGCATCTGAATTTTTTTGATTCAAGATTGCCCTAGAAATTTAAAATCAAAGGGAATTTACCCCAATTTAACAGCTCACATGGTCACTGGTTAGTCAATCAGACTGTGTTAAGGAGACATGTTGAATGCCACGCGGACATGCCACCTCAGCAAAATCGAGTTAACTAACATTTTTTTGGGTTCAAAGTTGCCGCATGGACAAGAACTAACCCAAGTTTATAATGTTTCCATTTTAATGATACATTTTAATCTGAATTGTTTCCTTCAATTCATTTTATTAGAATCTTTCAGGAAACTTATTTTATACCCTTCTCTCTATATTTTAATATACAAATTTTAAATGAACATTGTAAATTGATTCAAAACAATTTTTTTTTGCATCTTTTTTTCTATTACTTCAGAAAAGATATTTCTCTATATTACTATATCGTATAAATGATGTTAAATTCTTTTGATATGACCGCCTGGAATCTATATATATTTTCACCACATCGAAACTACCACAGGAAAACAACTCAGTGATCAAATAAAACTATTTGGGATGAATGTGCGTTGGTTATTGTGGGGGTGTTTGGCAATACGTATGTTCAACAGTGTTTTTCAGTAAGACGAGACAATCTCCTCCACATATTTAACTCGACTTGCGTAAAAATGCTTCTCTACCGTGTTCTCAAATGGGTCCTGTATTTATTGTGGTATATGGGCCAGCCATGAACCGGGTATGATGACTCTGTACTCAACCAATAAATAAAATGTTTAAATAAATTGTTAATTAAATCATCATTTCTAATAATTTTATTGAATATTCTTTTTTTTTGCTATAACACAATTCTATACTGATTCACCTTTCTTACAGACACATTCAATAACCTTTTCTATACATGTCTAAACCACTTCAAATAATTTTCTACCATTTTTTTTAAAAAACGCACGCTTCTTTATATATATATTAATCATAAATTTGATCTTTTCTGCATATAATTATGCACATTCATTCTAACATTCTACCATAGCTCTACTCAATATTATATTCACATAAAATTATATCATGGGTAAGTCATGATCAACTTGATTGACCTCAAGCTTTGAGTTAAAAATACTAATAATCAATTTATTTATAGTAATTTACTAAAACACTTTGTCACTGGTCTAGGATCATATCTCTAGACAGGAATATCTAAAACTATTGCATGCGCACGCCAAGGTATTATATTATGAAAACTAATTATTTAATCAAAATCCATAGTATATATTACAATTTCAACCACATATTCTGACTTTATTATATGTATTGCCGACAACATATTCTACGTCTCTGAATTTCAAGGTTTTGATAAATTAATTAATTAATTAATTAAGCTCACCATATATTTGATATGTGAGCCACACACACACACACGTGCTTCAATATAATTATCACAGCTCAATCCTCAAAAAGTCTACATTCATCACACAACAATGGGAGCTTCTGTTGTCCTGCAATTAGTCAGCTTGTAATCAAATAACCAGTTCTCTGTCGGCTTTTCCTAATCTGTGGTTTGTGCTGTTTTAATTTATCAATTAAGGACCAAAATGGAATTAACAAGAAATAGTGTTTTCATTCTTGATTTGAAGTGTTTAGTTTGTCTCATGAGGTGGGAGAAATATTAATTATAACAGCATATCATATATCATAATTTTGGTTCAATTTGTCTATATAGCTTTTTTATTTTTATATATTGTGCTCTTTTATACATTTGAATGAAATATTAAGCTAATATATAAGCAACTAATTGATTAAAATGTTAAGACAGTGTTAGTGAATTAATCAGCCAATTAAATTTTAATTTGATGAACGTATAGACACGTGTACACACACAAGTCCAATCGAGTTGTACGTTCAAATCACCCCAAGACAAACACCAGTTAAAATGGACTTTAAAATGAATTATTAATCTTAAGTCCCCTCATTGTCTGTATAAAAGAAATATGAAGAAAAGCTGTGTCAATTTGCACTTTGGCTGATGGAACTTCTTTCCCATGCTTTGTGGTCCTATATATATATATATATATATATATATATATATATATATATCTAATTAACTTTTATGCTCCAATATTGTTAATTAAGACTTAAATTGGAATCATGATTGCCTTCTTATGATGACTACTCTACCACTAACTCAAATTGTAATGATGATCTATCTTACATGATTTTGATTAAAACAACAACAACACAATAGAGCAATAATTTGATTAAACTAATAATTATTAATTAGTCTCTCTAAACATTAATGCTATGCTGCTGAGCATGGGCGGACCTACATAGATTCCACTGGGTGTGGCCGCATCCCTTGACTTCTAGAAAATTAAATATATATTAGTACTATGTGATTTATTTTACATCCACTCATTTGTTAATTTTGAACTTACTGAATTTTTACTCAAATTCTTATCAAAAGATATTAAGAATAAATCTCATTTATCTTCTCAAAAAGTAATTTACCCCGGGTCCGGGTCCGCCACTGCTGCTGCTGAGCTTTAATTTTCCACCTACAAAAGAAACCTAAAGAGCCCCACTTTATCACCAGTTTCCTTCACATCTTTCTCAATCTGCTGCTTATACTCTCTGAAAGTGAAGCTTCTGTAAACCTTGGGACTGCCATGGCTCTCTATCACTGCATCATAGGAAGGATTATAAAAATATGCCACAGAGAATCTCTCCACCTTCTGTGCAGCCACCACCCTGTGCCTTATGCTCTTATAAACTCCATTACTCAGTGCCTGCAACATATATATATATATATATTCAAGTTTCAAAGGTATGTTTTCTCTCAAGTCTCTTCTTCCTCTGAGAGAGAAGCCCTAATATGAAAGCAAGTAGCTGAGAAAGCGATCTCAGCTTTTTGGGTCTTGTTCTCTCCTTTAATTATTCTGATTCGTCCCACTATACGTTTCTGAGAGCAGCATTAATTACTGTCACTTTCAAGCCTATAGCTTGGTTATAAGTGTATGTGTGTGTTGGTTTTGCTGCGGGTGATTGAGAATGATCGAAAAGAAAATATTGATGGTGTTTGAATATTTTATTAAGTTAGTTGGCCATTATGAATATGTATGTGATGATGATATCGTGGGTAATTATAGTCCTTTTTGAAAAATACTTATATGTACATACCGATACAACATATATATATATGTGTGCATGAGATCTGTTTGCTCTAAATTCATGCATGTAATGAGCTGTGTATTTCTGGTTTAATAGATACCAGAAGGAATTAAAATGATTGCTTCGGCACTAAAAATGATTTTAATTAGTGATGAAAAAAGTCCATCACTAATGAGCATTTTTCAGGTAGCCTAATGATGAAATTAAATACTGTAATTAGATGTTAAAATGTCCCCTTGCAATGTATCTACTCATTATACAAGTGAAGGAAGTCAAGCGAATATTGAAAATAACAATTTCACTGTTTAAATAAATTCTTTTTCAGTATATATATACATGTGTTTACATGTGATACATTTGTTTGGATATAATTATAATGGAGGGGAAGGAAAAATAATTAAAAAAAGATTTTTTCCCAATTAAAAACATCACATTTATGTCTATACAAGAGGCTTTTTAGAGCCAAAAGTGTAAATATATAAAACATCTTTTTAATATTTTAATCTTAACACCGCTAGTATCAAATAATAATTTTTTGTGTCCATGATTGTTATCTTTTAAAATAAGACTTATTATATGTGTGTGTGTATATAATTTGGAACTGTATTGTCAATAATTAAAATTTTAATGTCAGCATCCTTGAAAAAACACTGCAAAATAATTAAGGGACTGAAACCAAAACTTTGTGTAAAATTAAAGGATAAAAGTTACAGTTTCACCCCTCTTTGAATCAATTAAGAAAAGTGGGGGGAGGTAAAGGATTTTCAATTAATGGATCCTCCCAACTTTTCAAAAGCCTTATTTTTTTATAATATTAAGTTTTAAAGGAAAAGTTTTCCCAGGAACAAAAAAAAAACGATTTAACCATATTCTTAAACTCATTCCTTCAATTCCCTTTCCTCCTAACTCCCAAACACATCTCAGGGTCTGTTTGGTATGAAAGGAGGGGAAGGAAAGTGAGATCGGAGAAAAAAAATCTTTTTGAGTTGGACTTGAAAAAAAATAGAAAAGTGGGTTTAAAATTTTTTATTAATCTTTCATATTTTCTTATCTTACACCTTATCTCTACTAAAATTTTATAACTCCACTTCTTCAATTTTTTTAAATTCAAGTCACGAAAGTTTTTTCTTCCTTTCTCTCCAATTCCTCGTATCAAACAACCAGCTTCAGCTAATTATGTTGTGTGTGTGTGTGTGTGTTTTTTTTTTGGTGTATCCTGGGTCAATAACGATGGCTAGGAAGGCACGTATATACCTGAAATAAGTCACCAATATTAACCAAGAGAGCGTTTGGCTTAGGTTTAACGGCGACCCATTTCCCATCCCTGAGAAATTGCAATCCCCCGACCTGGTCTTGGAACACAATGGTGAGGAAAGTGGAATCAGTGTGAGGCATGAAACCAAACACGTGTTTGGGAAGTGGGCATGGTGGATATCTATTCAGCCGAACAATACTTGTGTTTGGCAAACACTTCTCTCTGAAATATCCGCATTTCATGTTCATTTCCTCTCCTAGAATTCCCGCCAACATTTCTGCCAAAGAGCAAACCTTTCTGGCAAAAGTTTCACAGCTTGATCTGATAATACAGTAGAGACGA
>JANTPZ010004100.1:0-18261 GCA_025593235.1 Vachellia pachyceras
CACCTTTTCAATGTTTTTTTTATTTCGCCTGCACCAAAAAGTTTATGCTCATAGATTGCCTCCGGATTATTTAATGAGTGCCTTTTGGGGTCCACTTTGGTAGAGTTACTGGGATTTTAGTTCTTATTTTGTCGATTTTTTAAACGTAAATGTATATAATATAAGAATTCATTTTGATAGTCATTTCTATTTAAATGTCTGAAATAGTACGTTTTGCACAGAATATACTAACTGCAACTTGGGGAGCTCATGTATGTTTAGGAAAGATTATGATAAAAATGCATTTTGACCTTGGAATGCATTCCGACTAGAAAGAGAAAAGAGCTCTTCCTGTGTAAAATGTATTTCAAGTTGCAATTTGAAAATTTTAACTTGCAACCTAGATATGAAAATTTTAAGTAGTGATCTAGATATTATAAGTCGCGACTTAAGATATTCTAACTACTTTTATTTCATTTTTTACGAATTTTTTTACAATATAAAATAATATATGTCTTATTTAATGAGATTTATTTTCTTTCAAGTCAATTTTCATTAAAAGTAATTTTTACAACGTTTATCCAAACAATTTTTTCATTATACATTTTGGACAAAAGTCATTCTCCCAACGGTTATCCAAACAGGATCTAATAAAAGGTAAAAGTGCAAAATTACCAATGGAATTTTACAAAAAGTGCATCTATTTTGAAGATCGAAAACACCCATAAACATTTAAAATATGAGCAAAATGTGAGACATTTTATTATAATATAATTATTATAAATATTAATGAGGGAATTTATAACATATATAAATTGTGGCCCGTAATGTTTTTGGCTGAGCTCATATAGGGAAACCCTAATCAGCTGTATAAATTATTGCTCTGTAATAGTAAGAGTATTTAGTTAAGTTTGACGGCCAGCATAATTCATTAAAAATCCTAATTGCTCTTTGAAGTATGGCTATTTTAGTTGCCATGGGTCTGCTTCAAGTCAAAAGAGACCTTATATATCTAATATATTTTTTACCTTATCTATTCTGCAAATAGCATCTTCAATATTAATATTGGTTCCTGCATAAGGAAGAAATTAAATGGTGAGAGGTAAACATATATTGTGGTATCATAGATCTTGTAATATTGTTTATTATTATGAGTTTATTCTCACATGTGGTATCAAAGTCATGTTGTTTTGATTAATCTCTACCTTCTTTCTTTCTTATCTGGGATGATCTAAGCTATAATGAAAAATTTCAATTTTTTATTATTTTAAATACTGGATTCCATGACTTGGATTAACGATAAAAAATGGTTTTGGATTTTGAAAATTGTCTTTTTATCATTCTAATGTTTTTAGAATATACTCACCAATTGATTCGATCCTTTTTTGTACTCTGAGTTTCTTGTCCTACAAAGTTGTTGGGAAGATCATGAAACACTAGCATGAATGGTATATCAAAAACTTGTTTGTAAAAATGTTTGTTTGCCCCTTAATTTAAAGCTGAAAAAATAGGTTGAGCCTATTTAAGCTCATTCAAATCAAAGGTAAGACTCATGATTTAATGTCTTAGGAGGGAGTCGGGGCCTAAAAAGATTAATCTTATAGGGCTATAAACTCAAAGAAGTTGGCTCTTCAATGCCTCAAACAAACCTGATTAAACCTGTCAATTTTTTTGACTTACTTCTTTTTGAATTTTATGACTTCTTTTGTAGTTAATTTTTTTTTATATCTTATACAACATAAATGTTTTTTATTTGTTTAACTTATTGCATTTTCAAACATATATGTATTAATATAAGTTCTCTCTATTTATTTAACTCCTTGTACTTTTCAAGTATCTTGATAGTAAGTGCTATTGATTTTGTGAAGCACTTCTTATTGATTTGAATTTTTTTTAATCAATTTTCAAGAACATTTCGTTTCGTTGTCATTAGTTTGTAAATGAATTTTCCCTTATATAACATTGATAGAATATCAGTTTTATTGATGTAAAATTAATAAAGAACGAAATTCTCCTATTGTATTTGAACGAAATTATATAGAATATTTAAAGGAGAAGCAAATAACACTTATATATATTGAACAGTGAAAAGGTATAATATTTATTTCATGAAGGATTTTGTTTCAAACTAAGTCATTGCTTATTCTATAAAAGAAAACCATAAAACATTTAGTTATTGATAATATTTAAGATTAAATTAATAATTTTATTATTTTAACTTAAATTTCTTTAAAAAGATGATAAAAAATACGATCTTTGTTAAATGGGCTTGAGCCTTACCGGTCGGCCCAAAGTCGTGAACTGCCAGGTTTCAAAAAACTCACCTCAAATATTTATTGGTATTAAACGAACCAATCCATTTAGCCCGCGAGCCCATGAATGGTAAGACCATTTTGCCACCTATACCTTACCTTATTTCTCTATATTTTCTTCTAATGGTTTTAACACAAAACGACAAAGAACAAAAAAAAAGGGAGATTTAGTTTCAAATTCTAAATAAGCAAAATATTTAAGAAATGGTCCAATAGACGAAAATAGTTAATGAGAGATCCCATTAATAACATGAGGTGTTGTCAACACAACGCATGCTGTTGTCAATACAAGAACCTCATGTTGTCAATGGGACCTCTCATTAAATATTTTCATCCATGGGACCATTCCTTAAATATTTTACTTATTTGGGACCTAAGACTAAATTTCTAAAAAAAAAAAATCAACCGATTCCTAAGAAGCAACCGGAATAACAAGTTGACACAAATAGAATAACATTAATATTTCAACGTTATTGAAGGAAAATGATAATGATTGACGGAAGACTTCAGTATAAATAAGAAATGTTTCATCTCTGCTTAAATAATATTGAAGTATCAAGCATTATCTTTTTTCTTTCTGACGTGAAAAAATAATATTGAAGTATCAAGCATTATCTTTTTTAGCTTGTTCTTAACTTCTTGTTTTCAGTTCTTTATGGAACTTTCTTTATCAGCTCTCATATCCCTTGGGCATGGAAAACCATCCGTGACCATCTGCTTTACCCTTATTTGGAGGATCTGATGGCATTTGGATTAATTTGAGGGTCATTGATCTACCTGAAAGATGATTTATCTTATAATACGGTATACTCTAAGAAAAGAAGAGCAATTGTGATGTGTCATCATGTGATTTTTTTCTTGAAAGATTGAATAGAGAATAAATGGTTAGTTAAACCTCACATATTTAATTCAATAATTACATAGGATAAATATGTATAAACAGTCTCAGATCATGCACCGATCAAGGGAAGATTGGAACCGTCAACCAATGGACGTTGCTAGAGCAACAATCAAACTGCCACGGAAATGATTTTTTATTTGAAATCAAACCACCAAGAAATTTGTGTTCAAACATCACCTTCTTGAGGTCTAAAGATATGGTTCTTTCAAATCAATTAATGTGATTTATCCGTGAAAACAATTAAATACCTTTGAACACAACTTTCTTGATAGACTGATTCTTTCTTTACATATTCAATTTGTATTATAAGGCAAGATTTTGTTCTTCCTGAGTTTGTTATTTTAAATTCTTTCTTAAGTAATTCATAACTTTTACAAACTTTTTAGGAGTTTTAATAAAAACTCTTCAAAAGTTTCAATGATAGTTATGACATGAACACAAGAGTAATTACATTATCAAGGGCAAATTGGATGTTATACATCATTCCTTCAAAGGATGTTCATTGAATCAATTATATCATGTATGCGTTAATTTCTTTAACCCATGTAGAGATTTTGATGCAATTGTTTGCTTCTGGTAACTTCAATCCTTTAGGAAGTTTCATATATTTTGACCGTATGTTTTCCGCAAATTAAACTGTTCTTATTTATCATATAAAGCGCAAAATACATAAGGGATGCTTTCTTTTTATAAGCATAACTTTATAATATTATGGTAAATCAATTCTATGATTATAGGAGATAATAGAAGGATATAGGAGATAATAGAAGGATATAGGTGATCATGGAGAATTATGGAGAGATATGAACATCCACGTAATATCCCAAAAAAATTACCATGAATGCCCTGAAAAAGTTTCAAGGAAAAAACAAAAAGGCCAAAAAAAGTCACCATTGTCAAGGCCATATCTCCTTCCAAAGGTTCCATATATTTGATGTCGCATCATGTTTGTCTCCTTCACTTCCCAAATTTGTGCCTAACAGGAGGAGTCACCCTGCTCTTCAAAAGTGGAAGTGGAAGAAGTAGTGGGATACGAAATAATAACTAATTGCGAATTTTAGATATTTCACTCCCAAACCTGAAAATTCAAACACCATATCCATAATTACTGCTTTGCATGCTAGAGATGGTTATAAATTTGATCTCAACTTGCCGTCATCACTCATAAGATAGTTATAAATTTGAGGTTTCTTGGCAGCATCAAATTCCAAACTTCTTCATCACTTGACAAGGATGGAATTTTGTGGCTGTAACTCTCCCATTTTATGACATTTGACTCCTGAATATTTAGAGTATTATAAAACCTAAGGTTAGAAGAGGTATTTACATGATTTTAAAAAGGTTAATTTTATAATATAATTATTTTTCTCTCATCTCCCATTTAAAAAAAAAACCCCCAACTTTGGACGAGAGGTTAGGAAGGGAAAAGGAGGGGAGAGGATCCCTCCCTTTTTTAAAAATTTTGGATCCAAACAAAGGGAAGGGAGCAAGTCACCTCCAAAATTTCAAGTCAAACAAGTGGAGGGAACTAAGTCTCTTCCACTAACCTCCCCCTTCAAAAACCCTGTACCAAACACAGTGTAAACGAACTATAACTTGAGAAGGACATGCCATTTGCATATACAACTTAATGCAATGTAAATATCTAAAGACTGTTTTATTTATCCTCTTGTATTTTTTTGGCTTCATATTTTTTAAAGAATAAATTTTATCATCTCTTTTTCTCCGAAGAGTGCAACACTTGTTTTCTATCAGATATAGATGATGCAGAGTATAAACATATTGATCAAAAGAGTTTAAAGAACAAAGATAAAGAATCACTTGTATTATTCATATAAGAGCATGAGCTTTTCTCAACATTACGACAATTGATTATCCCTTACTTAAGGGTGATTTACATAACCCTAGACTCTAGGGTCTATCGATGTTCGAAATTCAAGTTACCCTTCCCTTTTATGGTGAAAATCACATAATCCCACACACAACACATTACACTAATACCATTTATATGGACTTTAGGTTGTCGACTTACAAAGTTATCAACTCTAATCATATTAATCAACTCATCCTTCTAATATGGAGCTAGACTCATGGCTAAAGGATAGAGTAAGATTGGGTGATCCCATTGCACATTTGATAAAAGTAATGTAATAATACCTCTTAGGCTGACATACAGATTTTAATTTTACATTAGTATGGTGTTTGGAATTCATGTCATTCTAATATCTTAATGTTTATGTTGACATGCTTCTCTTGTGGAAATTGTTTTGCCCATAAGAAGAATTTGGCGCCTGTTATTCCAAACATGGGGGATAGTGATACAATGAGATGAGAGATTATCCCAAAACCTTTGAAACATAGATGGGTGAGATGAGATAGAAAGTTAGAGAGAGAAAGGGTGAGCATGAGGGATGCAACAATAGCTTTGAGACTAGTTCTGATGGAGAAGGGAGTTTTTCAAAGGAGGAGGATGATATCTTAGGGAAAAAAATCAAGAAAATGCAGGTTGACACCATAATGGAGGATTTTTCTATGGTAACAGTTTCTTCAGGCAAGCAACATGAAACAGAGGCAAGGGACTTGATAAAGGATAAGCCACAGAGAATGGCTAGAGTGGAGAAGGTTTAGGAAAGCAGTTTCCACAAAAATCCCATATCGTATAAAGCAAAACTCATGGCCAAGGAACAACATGTGCTAGAAGACGGTTACAAGGAACAACTAAAATAGTGGATTAAGAAGAAGGAGAGATAACTACTTCCTTGACGAAGGCTCAGAAGGTGATGTTTAAATCACTTCCGAATCTCAAGCTCTCGGATGATAGACTGAAGGAGCTTTGCCATCCCTGGAAGGATGCTCTAATCTTAGCTCAATGACGAACCAGCCTGAAGATTATGAGAGATAGAATGGCATGGTTCCTTAAGTCCGATAATTTTGAATTGATTAATCTTCCAAATAACTTCTATGTTTTTAGATCAACAGACAAGGATTTATGCGAATATTATTATTTGATGGACCATGGATCATTTAAGGGCACTATCTCACCATGTAAAGATGGAACCCCAATTTCAATCCTCATTGTAATACCATTACAAGCTAGTTATATGGGTGAGGATACCTACATTACCTTCACATTGCTACTCTGAGAACTTTCTATTTGAGTTGGGAAATACCATAGGGAATATGCTAAAAGTGGACATGAATACTCTTGCCCACTGTAATAGGAATAACAACTTACTAGTGGAGAGAGGAAAATTTGCAGGAGTAAGTGTTGAGATGGACCTTACGAAGCAGCTCCAATCTCGATTTGTAATCAGGAAGCGTATATACACGATTGAATATGAAGGTCTAGACATTATATGCTTCAAGTATGGTAAGTATGGCCACAACTGGCAAACTTGCTCGGTGAATAAATAGGAGATTAAGGATATGCCGGAAAATGCAGCGATGTCAGACATTACATCGATGAGTGAAAAAGGGAGCAACCTCTGTTCAGCGTGCTAGGAATCCCATCAAAAGAATAGTACGGAGATTGGATAAAAGCTACCAAAACATTTAGAGCAAAAACAAGAAGAGAAGCAGAGTATGTCTCAGCATAAAGGAGGAAACCCAGCTGGAAGAGACGGGAAACTAGTTTCAAGCTTGTAGTACGAGGCTCTTCAAGAAGATAGAGCTATTGTGCTAAAGAGATTAATGAACGAAAATAGCAGGAGGAAGGTACCTGCTGCGGAATGGAGAAGAAAAGAGGTAAAGGTTGACATCCTAAACAAGGAAGAAGTCACAGCAACGGAAGGAAGAAAAGAGGGAAAAAAAGTATAGGGAAAGGAGGTAGAGTCAACTGTGTAGAAAAAGAAGTTGACAGGAGAACAGGCGTCGGTCTTGGAGAGCCTCGTACTAAACAACGACACCATGATTGACCTCTCTCAAAGCCCTACATCCCACGCCTCCACAGCCGCAGACACCAACCCCACCACCCAACCCACCTTACCTCAACCAACAAACGTCTCACTTCATCACTATCAAACTCCACCATGAAAACTATCTCATTTGGCGAGCTCAAATGCTTCCATATCTCTATAGACAACGGTACTTCTGCTATATTGATGACTCCAACCCTCCTCCTACCTGGAAATTCTCTAATAGCACCCCTAATCCTTCTTATATTAAGTGGTTTGAACAAGATCAGCTTCTCCTCTCTTTGCTTATTTCTTCCCTATCCGAAAAACTCATTGCTTAAGTAATGCGCCACAAAACCTCTCATGCCATGTGGTTTGCTCTTGAAACCATGTTCTCTCAACAATCACAAGCTAAATATCTCCAACTTCACCAGCAACTAACCCACCTCAAAAAGGGAGGTGAATCTATCTCTGAGTACTTTCAAAAGGATACCTTCCTTGCTGACTCCCTTGCTACTACTGGTAATGCATTCTCAGACCTTGAATTCAATATCTATCTTCTTGGTGGTTTGGGTCCTGATTTTGACCATGTGGTCACATTCCTAACCACTCGAATAGACATTCTAGAGCTGAGGAGATTCTCAATCATTTCCTTACATACGAAGCACGTCAAAACCAATATCACTCACCTATCACAGCAAATGTTGCTAACACTTCTGGTCTGTTACCCACTATGTCTTATCATGGACCACATTCTACCTTTAGAGGACATGGTGGTCATCAATTTTTTTGGTTGTGGCAGAGGTATACGTAACACTTGAAGATTTTTCACTCATCACAAAGGCTTAGGTTGACCCACATCCCATTTCTCCTCTGCTTCACCTTGTGCACTCTGTCACACTCTTAGACATGTTGTTCTTCATTGTCCCCACCGTTATGGTCCTCACTTTCACCCTCAACCTACCTCACCTTCTCTGCTAATTATTCTGCTCTTCCTTCTCCAATAGATGACACCTTGTGGTACCCTGATATAGGTGCCACCAACCACATGACTCCTAACCTCTCCAATCTTACCATTCATTCCAACTCATATGAAGGTCATGATGCTGTTTCTGTTGGTGATGGCTCATCAACTTCAATTCAAAACACTGGCACTGGACAAATCTCCTCTACAAATGGCACCGTCACTTTTCTTCTCACTAAGCTTCTTCATGTTCCTAATATGCCTAAAAATCTTTTGTCTACTGCTCAATGTTGCATTGATAATCATGTGTCCTTTGAATTTCATGCTCATTGTTTCTTTGTGAAGGACTCACGCACCAACAAAATCCTTCTCCAAGGACTTGGTCACGGAAACCTCTATCCTCTCCAAGCTCTTAACTTTCCTCACATCAATACTCGCTTTGGTGTTCGAACAACTCTTGTTCAATGGCACAATCGTCTTGGACATCCCTCTTATCACACTATTAAAGCTGTTGTCTCCTCTAACACTCTCCATGTCACAAGCACAACAATCTCTTCTCAGTGTCAAACCTGTCGCATTTCCAAGAGTTATCATCTACCGTCACCTACGTCACCTCACTAATCAACAACTCCTTTAGAACTTATTTTTTTGTGATTTTTGGGGACCATCCCCTGTCATTTTTGTTGATGGATTTTGCTACTATGTTTCCTTTGTTGATGACTTTTCACACTATGTATGGTTTTTCCACTGCATACCAAAAATGAAGTTAACTCTGCATTTCTTTAATTCAAACCATTAGTTGAGAACCTATTAAATAAGAAAATAAAGGCTATTTAAAAAGATTGGGGTGGGGAATTTCATCCTTTAAACAAATTGTTCTCCTCCCTTGGCATCACTCACCTATCACATGTCCACACACTCATACACAAAACGGCACTGTTGAATGATGCCATTACTCCATTATTGAGAAAGGACTTACGATTTTGTCTCATTCACATACACCCAGCTCCTACTGGTTTTACTCGTTCGCCACATCCACCTATCTCCTTAACTGAACACCAACTCACTGCCTTAATAATCAAAGCCCATTTGAAGTTTTATTTTCCACCAGACCCAATTACAAATTTCTGCGTGTTTTTGGAGTAGCATGATGGCCTAATTTAAGGCCTTATACCAAGAACAAACTTGAGCCACACTCAATTCTTTATGTATTTTGGGATATAGTCCAAATCATCTAGGCTACATTTGTCTAAATCCTGACGCTGGCCATATATACCTGTCCAGAGACGTCCATTTTGATGAAACCCATTTCCCTTTTCAGTCACACACGATAACTTCTCCATCACCCAGCCCAACAACTATCCTCCCCTTCATTTCCCAAGCCTAATATATTCCACCCAACCCATTAACGCCTACTTCGCTGATATCTACCACGTCCACCCCCTCTCCTGCCACATCTCATTCATCCCCACCTTCCACATGTCTCCTCGAAGATTCCCTTCTCTCTTCTCTTGCACTATCTCGAAGCCCTACCTCCCCTACCTCTGACCACCGTATATCATTGCATCCTATAGTCACCCGTCTTGAGCTCAACTCTCCAAACCAAAACTCTTTATCGATGGTACTATACCGTGACCCCCACCACGAGCTTTCACTACTTCCATCGCTATCTCCGTACCCCGCTCTGTCACTGACGCCCTCACGTCTCCGCACTGGCGAAAAGCCATGACATCATCATTTCAACCTCTCATGGACACGAATACACGGAGTCTGGTTCCCCCATCCTCATCCCACAATCTCATCGGCTGCAAAAGGATTTTCCACATCAAGTATGCTATGTCTGGTTCGATCGATCGCTTTAAATCTCGAGTTGTCACTAAAGGGTTCCATCAACAAGCTGGGTTTGATTTCTCATAAACATTCTCTCCTGTTGTCAAACTGGTAACTATACGCCTCAAATTCTCTCTTACTGTTTCTAATGGCTGGCCTGCCCGTCAACTAGATGTGCATAATGCTTTCCTCCATGGCACTCATGATGAAGATGTTTACATACAACAACCCCCTAGTTTTGTACATCCTAATTACCCACATTTTGTTTGCAAACTCAATCACTCCCTCTATGGCCTTAAAGAGGCCCCTCGAGCTTGATTTTCCTGTCTCAGCTCTCGCTTACCGCATCTGGGTTTTCTAGCCTCCAAATCTGATCCATCTTTATTCATTTTTCAATCCTCAACTTGTTAGCTTTATGTGCTCATCTACGTCGATGACATAATTATTGCTGGTTCTTCACATATGGCCCTCACTAACTTAATTCATAATCTTCAGTTAGCCTTTCCCATTAAAGATTTGGGTCCCTTTCATTATTTCCTTGGCATTGAAGTTCACCCTATTCCCACTAGTATCATTCTCTCCCAGAAAAATACATACTTGACTTCTTGACTTGCTCCAAAATGCTTAATGCCCATCCAGTTGCTACACTAATGGACATCAATTGTAAACTTGATACTACTGGTCTCCCCTTCTCAGATCCCACTCTTTATCGTAGCATCGTGGAGGGCCTTCTTTTACCCATCCTAATCTATCCTTTGCTGTAAATAAAGTATGTCAATTCATGCATGCCCCTACAATGTATCACTGGTCTGCTGTAAAACACATTCTTTGTTACCTATTTGGTACCTATCATCATGGCCTACACATATCACGGTCTACCCCTTACACACTCTACTCTAACACTGCGTCTGTCAAAGCTTAAGATCTCAATGTTTACTCAGATGCTGACTGGGGTGGTTATCCTATTGATTCCCGTTCCACTACTGGTTTTTTGATATTTTTTGGTTCTAATCTAATCTCATGGAGCTCTAAGAAACAGCCCACAGTCTCTCGCTCTAGCACTGAAGCTGAATGCCGTGCTCTTGCCAATGCTACAGGTGAACTAATTTGGGTGCAACAACTTCTCGGTGAGCTAGAAATTAACTTGAATCACCCTCCTGTGCTTTTCTATGACAATCTTGGAGTAATGTACTTAGCAGCTAATCCCGTATTCCACTCACAAGCTAAACACATTTCCTTAGACTATTACTTTGTCCGTGAACGTGTTGCATCCAAAGATATTCGCATTGCCATTATTTCATCTCAAGATCAACTTGTATATGTTCTCACCAAGCCGTTGGTCACCCGTCGCTTTCTTCACCTACGCTTGAGTCTCACGTCAAGTCCTTACCCTTCGACTCGCAGGGAGATGTTAGCACAGAAAATAGTTCTACAGCTCACAGGCCCAAGCACAACAAAAGCCCAATCCACAATCACTAAACAAATAAATGCACAAGGCTCCTCTAATAGAATTTTTCATATATCTGTACTCACTATATATATGTAGTGGAATAGCACCATACTAATATGAAATACAAGCAATGAATATTCAGTGTTTTGCACATCTTTCCTTATCTTTTAGCTTCTTTATCACCAAACCTAAAAATTACACACTCCATTAGAGGATTATAGCATTTGTGATTGAGCTCTCTTGATGTGATGGTGTGCTTTCTCAGACAATGTTTTACATCTAGAAGTCCATAGAAGCCAACATACCATGATAAAGTCCTTCGTCCATACCTATTTAATTTACTAAAAAGTACTGTTAACCATGTAATATTGAAATGTATTTTAAGGTACCACAAAGGGATAGATATCACTTCAAGAGGAGAATGAGAAGTAAATGCTTATTTCTAACGTGTAGGAAATTGGTCTTACTTTTATAATTTAGATTTTAAAGCAATTTTTTTAACTGACATGTGAATGGAGGTAGATACCAAAGTGATGAGGTGTGACGCAAATTTTTAAGACCACACCTTGAACAGAGATCCATTATTATATGCTTATATCTCTTCACAGTTCTCACTTTACTTAAAATTTGTTCATCAACTATTGGTTGAAGTGATAAGTAGTTTCACCCTCGAAATGAAGAGAAATAAGTTCGAATTTTAGAAAACACACTAGTTATGAAGGCTTTAACACTATTGTTTTGATAGAAATTAGTCTCAAATTCAAAGTAATTTGGGATACTATGAGTTACACCAAAAATAAAATTCAGTTCATAAGATTCATGTTACACTTTGAAATATGCTTTTCTTTGGGAAACTAATATTGGACTCCTTTCATATAGTTTAGTCTGATAGTTCCATAACATATCAAAGATCTCAACCCCTCTAAAGACAAAATGATCCATAATCTTATTAAAGTACAAGAACTAACATTTAAATAGAAAAAAATTGATGGACCAAAACTTATAATATGAAACTATATGAATCAAAACAAAAATGAAGGCAAAGTGACAAAACATTACATTAACCCTATTATATATATATATTTTATGTCATTATGTTGCTATTATGTTATAATACAGTTCAAAATTTAGTGATACAATAAAGAAATACAGAAAAATAATGTAAAGAAAAACCCTATCTAGATCATGAAAAAGCATACTAGATTGATTGATTCAACCGGAAAAAAGAAATTATGAACTAGTTCATAATTAGTCTCATTAAAGGAGAAAATATTCTTTTACAAATCAAAAAACAAACAACACCATTCAAGAATTTATCAAAATCTATGCAACCAACCAATGGAGATTAGGTCTAGTGGGATGAGTTATTCCCTCATAATTTGGCGTACTAAAGTTCCAATCTTTACTGTGAGAGATGTCCATATTTAGTAACCAATAATGCTTTAAATAAAATTGCCTCCAGTACGAGAATATATGTGCTTAGCAAGCAAAAAAAAAAAAATCCAACCAATCAAAGTTGGTTTGAATCAACTCTATTTTCTATCAATTTCAAAAAAACACGAGAGTTTAACACGTTAAAAACTTGTAACTCTAAAACCATTTATAACATGTTGCCCATTTTTTACAAAATTTCAAAATAATCCTTAAAATTATTATTTACTTGGGAAACAATATAATTTTAATATTACAAGAAATTTCTTTTATCTATATAAATTTAAAGATTAATACAGGTACCCCATTTCAGTTTTATCTAAATTCAGCTCTAACCAAATAAATTAAAATCTTATTTCATATATCCATAATTACCTACACACAGTTGTTATTATCACTCTCCCATCTCCATTGTCACATTAAAAGGCTTAATATAATATTTGAGCCCAAGTTTACTTTTATTTTAATTTAATCCTCAAATTTATCCTCATTCTAACTTTAGTCCCAAATTTCAACCATAAATTTTGATCTCTCAAATTTCATTCAATTTAAAATATTAATCCTTTGAATTTAATAAAAAAATTGGATTACTTTACCTTTAAGGGACCAAAATCCATAATTTGATATTTGAAATACCAAACCCAAAATGAAAATAAATTTAAAAGATTAAAGATTATATTAACATGTACTAAAAATTACAAAAATAAATCCAAAATCATTTTGGTGTTAATTTTGTTATCTTCTCTTGAATTATAAGACAGATTCCTCAATAGAATTGAAAAAAATAAACTGCCTTATAAATGTTAAATTTTGCAATAATAATTCATGTTATTTTTCGTTTTTTTAATTACTACCATTAAAGCTTCTTGAGACACCACAAGAACATGGAGGGCCCATAAAAAAGAGCGCACAAGCGCTATAATTACATGTCACCCTTCAATTCGCATGTGGAGGGCCCAAAAGGCATTTACAGGCTGTATCAATCATATGCAATCAAACTCCTTCCCAAACAGAATATACATTCAAATAATAATAATAATATCATTGTGCTTTCCTTACAAGAAAATTTGCACCTTGAAAGAAGAATTTTATAATATACATAGATGCATGCATGCCTGCCTGCCTAATCATTATAATGAAACCAATAAATATTGAACAGAGAGAGAGAGAGAGAGAGAGAGTTACAGAGAGAACAAGACCACTTCCACTTTTCTCCCGTACCCTTTCTAAGAGACAATGAGAAGGCACATATAATGAGCATGAAGATTGGACAAAGAGGAGCATGAATTGTCCAGAAGAGGTAGGAAGCCATTGGCCATAATAGATGTTAGGTGTTCATTGCTGCTGGAGCCTCGTTCACGGCAACAGGTTTGTCCGCGTTTTTGGGCCTCCACTCGGTCATCCCCCTCACAATCTCAGCACCATCCTCGAGTCGAAGATAATGCTTGCACTCAATGTTACCGCTGTGAGCTAAATTGCCAACATCCGCACCAGAGACGGCGGTGAGGGACTCGAGGACACTGTCTCTACCACACTCCCTTCGGTACTCCAAAGACATGGCAGAAAGCTCATGAGTCTCCAGGATCGGCTGCGGAGCACTCTGCAGGATTCACAACATCATCCTCAGGTTAAAATGCTCAAAAGTTTGGTCCCAAAGAATATAAGCAACATGAGCGAATGAACGAGTTTTGTGAGGGATCAAATTACTACCAAGAGGCATAAAATATGCACACTAGTTCATCGCTCTGTCATCAAATCATTTTGAAAGGATGTATTATACGTATAAATTATCAACAATCAAGCTGGGTTAGTCACTTAACTGGATTGTAACTTAAGGCTTACTACCTGACATGTGGGATTAGAAAGTTAAATCTTCAAAATGCCTTGTTCAAGCCTCAAAACAAACCCTTTACTAATAAGTTTTTACTTGGACCGAACACATTTATGACCACTCAAACTTGTAGTAAATATATGCTACAAGAGATGCACTACCAAAAACAAAATATGAAGAGATACAACGATGAGAACTATAAAGAACAGGAGTACATGAAATTACCTCCAGGATCCAGCCAACGTACTTCACATTGTTAACATGCTGATTGACATCTAAGTCACCCCATCGAGGCTGATCAGCATATTACATTAGTATAAAACACAATATGGATTATTTTTTAAAAATAATCTTGGGTAACAAAAGTTTCAAGAAACTTGACTTACAGTTAAGCCAGTTCGAATATAATCTGCTGAGTTGTCATCTAGTTTAGGTGGCCTTTTGTTATTCTCTTCCAAAATTGGATCAGAATTCACAAAATAATTCCCTATCTCCTCTTTGACCTCTTCCGGAATCTTAGATAGCCTCCTTGTCAGTTTATTCATCATAACCCAAACACTGTAATGTCAAAGCCAAAACCAACCGATCAGAAACGTTTAGCTACTGCCTATCTTCAGAAGGCTGCAAGAATACAAGCTCAAGACTTGTACTATATCATGAACAACTAAGATATAAGAACTATTGGTAGGACCAAAGAGCTCTTCATCCATAAGAAGTTCAAAATTAATGCACTCAAAACTGTAATTCTTTATATTTATTACAATGTTAAATACATGATAAATGCCATAAGAATACTTAATATTTTAGTTACGATAAATTACATGCAACAGCAACCATAACTTCATAAAAAGAGCAAAATTCTAGCCAATGTCCAAATGCTAGCTATGGACATTCAGAGTTCAAGACATGTCTTAAGTAGTAGGAGGAAGGAGGAAATGAAGAATTCTGAAAGGTTCTACCTGGAAGCTCGGGCCAGTGTTTCTCCAGTTTTGCAGTCACGCACAAGCCAATCACGCCGCATACCATTCTTTCCAGAAGGAGAAACCCAAGTGTCCACTTGAACAACATCACCCCTTAAAAATACAAAATTCACACAAATAATCAGTTTCACACTCCTCCCGTAATAATCCCAACAAATGGCCATTCAAGCATGTCATTAATTGAAAACATCTGTTCTGTCTAACAATTCAAGACTATAGTCCTATGGTA
Organism: Vachellia pachyceras; assembly: GCA_025593235.1. Taxonomy (NCBI): domain Eukaryota; kingdom Viridiplantae; phylum Streptophyta; class Magnoliopsida; order Fabales; family Fabaceae; genus Vachellia; species Vachellia pachyceras. The sequence goes on from JANTPZ010004100.1 coordinate 15,801, forward strand.
TAAAAGTAGTGAACAAAATTAATACAAAAAACAAGCAGCAAAAGTTTTGTGAGTACAATTTCCACCAGGTTTTTCAGCTTGATCAAAACTCAATTTTTAACTGGGATACAAAGATCCTGAGGATATTAGTGTACTTTGCCCCTAGCTTTAGGGATAAAATAGTAAATTTCTTAGCCTTTGGCTAACAAATATTCCAACTCTGGTAAGAGGCATTCTCTTTTTCTCTAATTAATTGACAAGTTTTGGAACAGTTACATAATTAAACCCAATTAAAAATGCAGTTCCAAAATTCAGTTAGAAATTGTAAGGGGCACCAATCACTGCAAAGTTCGCATAAATAAAAGACAAAGAATAGATAACATAGATAACAGCTGATACGTGGGCAAATCACATAAAGCAAGGACGAGACCAGGTGAATTACCATGTAGGGTAGCGGTCAACTGCAACCTGCATCTTAGTAACTACCCATATTAGGTTTTTCTTACACATTTCTGGCGTGGAACCAAAGCCATCACCGAGAAGCCCAGCAGTCTTTACATGATTAAGTGCAGTTTCCTGTTGTGCAAAACAAATAATTGAAATCATCTCATCTGGAAAATCAACCTATTATCTTTCTGCTGTAGAAGGACATAATTAGAGAAATTGTCCGCCTACAATCAAAGTCTCTTCAAATACAATTTAAAGGTTCTTTTTTTAAGAAAGTAAAAAATAGAAGCATACCTGAAAATGTTTCATCCATGTCTCTATAGATGCTGTTCGATCAGCACCTATTTCATATGATCTGATGGAAAAGTTCTGACGGAACACAAGACCATCCTGAACAATTCTTCCTATTCCAAAGGGGTCGTAATCCATGTCAGGCCGCCTAGGTTTCCAATCAAGCATCATCCACTGCTTCTCTGCAGCCAAGAAAACTGTTGTGATAGCAGCAAGAAGCATACTCCAATCAGGTAACTGGTTGATAAATGTCCTTGGAGCATCATCATGCTTCGTGCCTTCCACAGATGTAGTAACTCTGGATCCACTGACCTTGGTAGGGGCTTGGGCATTTGCCTTAACTTGCAATCCACCATGAGTTATGGATTTTGATTTGAGCCCCACAAGGTTCACAGGTCCACCACCAAGCCTTCCTGTCTTCGCACCAGAGTCTGGTGATGGAGAATTAACGGGAAAGAACGACGAAGTAGCAGCAGTTGCCACCATAATGAATTCTACAACTGCACGCACATCAAATGAGTTTGGATGTGTGTGTGTGTGTGCATATATACATATATAACATATCAATTCTCTCCCACCTCCACGGGAAGAAGGTGGAAAGGAAGTAAAAGTGGTAAATGAACACTGTGATTAAGAGGGAACTTAAAATCAATATAACAAGCGAGCGTTCAAGAAAAACAAATAGAGAAAGAAAAAAAAAAAGAATATGACACCAGAATTTTTTGGAAAATAACTGAATAAAATCAAATGTCACAAAATTTGAATATTATATAAAGAGAACAAGCACCAATCCAGCCTAGAAGACATTGGAAACTTTCCCCTCAAATTTTTCCAGAACAGATTCCCGGAAGCCTTTGTCGTGGAGAATCAATAAGCTAACATGCACCTTACTTTGTCCTCTCTAATGTCACACCAGAAGGAATCGAATAAAAAAAGGTTATATAAAACCCAATCCCCAAATAAACAGTGTCTTGCGAGAAAGGATTTCAATTTTGACTTCACAAATCAGGGTATGCAAAAACAAGAAAACTCGACTACTTCCGATATGGAAAATTCATTTTCTTTATTAGAATCCGCAGTAAAAGGCCAATGATGACCGTGAATTTTTTTTTATAGAAAGAAGAAACTAATCAATCAACAAACAGACACATGCTCAACACGAAATCAGCAGCAAAAAACGATGCAGATCTGACTTTGAATCAGAAAACATCGGAAGCGAACAGTAGTATGCGAGGTGTTACCCATTTTCAACAGAGCCAGAAGGAAAAACAATGAAATCAAACACAGAAGAGGAAACTCATAAACATTGCAACATGAACCAAAAGCTTCAACCCCTTGCATCCAAATTCACAGACAAACCAACCCTCATTTAGTTTCACAGACGTGGAAAAATCACAAAGAAAGGGGTCCAAAAAACAGAGAAAGAAAGACGTCGTTCTAATTTGTTGAGCATCGATCTTCCATTGTCCAGGAAAACAGAAAGAAATCAGAACACAGTTCCGAAACACCATACCAGACAAGAGGGGCAGAACCTTACAGCTAGATCAGACGAGAAAATGGGGCAGTGAAGTATAGGGAAGGAAAAAGGGAACACCAAAAAAAACCGCAAAACGAACAAACCAGTACCTTACTCAACCCCGAAGCTCAGAGAAGCAAAGAAGGTCACCCAGAAGAAGACGAAATCAAATTTGAAAAGAAAACGAAGCAAAGAAGAAATGAGGAGGCAGAAGGGCTAATGCGTCAT
>JANTPZ010004101.1:0-16023 GCA_025593235.1 Vachellia pachyceras
AGAAGCTTTACGTTGCCTTCGAAGCTGCTCGCGAGCGCAGATGATCCTTTCCAAGAAAGCATCGTATCTCCTGTGCAAGTCCAAGGCCCTCTTTTTAAGGCCCTGAACATCCAAGTTCTTGCAGATTGTAATAAAATCGGCGACGTTAAACTCTCCGAACATCTGCGTCACCTCCCGAACCAGATTCCGAGCCTCCTCCGCCTGGCTGTCGGTGCCGGAGCTCTTGATGCTCAGCATCATCTGGGATATGATGTTGTTGGAGAGCTTGATGAGCTCCTGGGTGACGTTGACGCTCTCTCGGGCCATGGCTCGATCCATGAGGTCCTTAATGAAGCAGTTGATCTCTCGGGTCCGACCCGGAAGAAACTGCCTGATGGTTCGGGCACCCAACAGCTCCGTGGTGCTCAGCTTCTTGATGAATTTCCAGTACGTGTCGTAGGGAGCGAAGGCGAAGGTAGCGTTGTCGTAGGTTACGAGGTTGATGGCGATGTTCATCTTACGAGAAGAGAAATTAAGCTCGTGGGTTTTAAGGAGCTCTTTGGCGAGGTCTGGAGTGTTGGCGACGACCATATTGGCGTAGCCGAGCTTAAGGTGCATGAGAGGCCCATATTTAGCCTGAAGGTCTCGCAGGGCTTGGTGAACCAGAGGCTTAAGGAGGTGAAGGTGGCCGATGATGGGCAGAGCCACCGGGCCCGGCGGAAGGCTCGGCCTCTGCTTCGATTTGCTGTTCTTTCTCATAGAAAGAAGCCAAGCCGTGGCCACAAGGATCACACCTAATAGCACAAGCTGAGAGACCATCTTGTTGTATTTGGGAGAGAAGGGAGATGGTAATTATGGCTTTGTGTGCAGATGCCAAGCCTATATATAGATTTACGCGCGCGCCCGCCCGCACACAGAAGGGAAGGGAATAATTAAAGTGTCGTGAATTGATTGATTAATTACCGAGAGACCAAACAAATAATTGTACAGGAAGTGCTCATGAAGAATATAAATAAATTGCGTTAATAAAATATTCCTGCCCACTCCTTATATATATATATATATATATATATATGAGTGGATGTGGATGATGAGGTTGATCGACCTCAACGAGCCCAGAAAGATTGCTTGTGAAATGCAACCAACCACTCAGTCATAGTTTCCTTTCTCCGTTGACAAATAATTTTAGTATTTTACCACCTTGTAAATCTCTCTCTCTCTCTCTCTCAGCATAAAATCCATAAGCAATGTGCTATTGGTTAATTTATCTCAGCCTTCAGCACTTTGTGGAAAGTATGAGCTCACAAATTAGTTCTTTTCAAAATAAGTGGTGTGTGATATTATATTGATTAGTATCATATGTTCTTTTACATATAACTACACCACGAAATAAAAATTATTTAGCGATGAAAAATATTAGTGACATTCGTTTTAACGATGGATTTTTCTATCGCTAAATGGCATTTTTCTGGTCGCGCTGATAGTATTAATTATTAATTTCTTTTGGTTTGGGGAAAACAGGGGCCGTCCCCACTTTTTACGGACTGCTTGTTTGGCAACATCGTTGCCAAAACGGTGCACGTAAGCCGAGATAAAACTATCTCGAAATCTGTAAAAACCATCTCGAAATCCATAAAAATCATCTTGAAATCCGTAAAACCATATCAAAATCCACAAAATGCCTCGGAATCTGTAAAATCCATTCTCCTAACAGAGTTCCCAAACACACACATGGTCTTCGTTTGCAGTCTCGCTTGCTGTTTTGATTATGCGTACTTCACTATATCCTGCTGTGTCTATTTCCAATAATATTAATAGTAGCAAAAAAATCATTTTTTAAGAAAGAATTACCCACAGATTTTAGGTTAAAATTTTTTTTCCAAAACAAAGAAAAAGAAAAGCAAAAAAATACTTGGAAGCGAAATAAAAGATAAAGCCTGGAAGTTGGTATGTAGAACACCCCTAACGTAACCCAAAAGGAAAAAAAACTGGGGAGTTATGAAGACACGTTGATTATTGATCAAAGTCTCCTGTAATAGTTTGAAATAAGTGTCTTATGTGGATATGAAACCTAAGTTTCAAAATTGCTTCTAAAGTCAAAACCTGATATTAAAACGTATTAATCGCTTTCATTGGGGAAGAAGAGCAAAGGGTAGTTGGTGGAAGGGGGTAGATGATACTATTGTATGTGCGTACAAGGCAATTTTTTATCATTTGGAAGACCATTTCAAAGGTGATTAATTATATTTTCTCTAAATTTTAAATTTGGAATTGGTAGATGTGTGTTTTTCTTTCCTAGTTAAGTCTTTAATTTTGTTCTATTAGCATTATTAACCCCTATAATTAAACTCATTCCGTTAGCACCATTATAAGAGCTAACAATAATAACAAAGTAAATTTAAGCGATTTAATTAAGAGGGAAAAACATATATGTATCAAATAAAAAATTAAGGAAAAATATATGTACCTGAAAATTGTTTCCCCTTTATGATTGGATAATCTGACAATAAAACTGTAAAAAAAACGTTGAAATTTTTAACGCTAAAGTTAATAGAATTGTTTCCAATTTGTTAAATATAACTCTTGAATTAAAATAAATGAAGAGGACAGCCGAATATTTAATATACATTTTCTAAAAATAACGAGTAACGTAATTTTCATGCATGTACTAGCTTTCAACACGTCACAATAATGTAATCAATTGTGACCATAAATCTAAAACCTGAATTTCTAAACTAAAATGACCTGTTTACACTTGTTATTTATGTTGATCACTTGCATAAAAGCTAGTAATGAAAACTATTTATGTAGAAGATAGCTATTTTCCTGTAAGCTTCATAATTATATATACACACACATACGCAATAGCAGATATACAGTTTTACTTAGTTGTTTGTGATTACAAACATTAAATTAAATAAGAGGTATAATAAAACACCAGACCAGGGAAAAAAAGAGGGAGATATAGTGTAGGATCCTAAACTTAAAGCTTATATGTCAATTGAGGAAAATCAACCACTAGGAAAATGCTATTTTCTATCGCTAAAACGAGGGTCGCTAATATTTTCCGTTGTTAAATAGAAACTTTCTGATGGAAAATAGCCATTTAACGATAGATTTTTTCATCGTTAAATGTCATTTTTCTGGAAGTGAACAAACCATGTATTCATCATCAAAGAATGACACAAACTAATATAGAATTGTTAAATTAAATTAAAAAGTGAGACTGCGTATGTATTAGTTGTAGAAATAAAAGCTTCAAAGTTTACGTGTTCATACTACATGACACTTTGATGTAAATAACGAGTGATCCTTATTATAACTCATATTAATTCTATTTTTTAAAACTTGATTGAATTTTTCTGTTATGTCAGCATATATGTATAATAAATAACGTGCAATGACGATAGAAGCCACTTTTTTAATGTATTTTATAATTTACGAGATAAATATGTAAGATGAGTTTTATTTTAACTTTCGTGAATATGATTTTATAAAACTTTTACACGATACATCATTTACAATACAATCGAGGCTTCCTTCGAGCTAAATTGATTGGCACCGACGTCTATCTTCTTTGTATTTTTTTTAAATAAAAAAGGGCCATATCAATGGCCCCTAAGTCTATCAAAGATTGATTAAGAGGCGAAACGTTTGTCGCTTGAAATAGAATCAAAGGAATCACTTGTCAAGTTATCATCTTTGGAAAGCCAAAAGTATTTTTAACAAAACTTTTACCGAACCGTTGTTTGAACAAGTCATATGCGGCAAACCACAAAAAACACAACTTTCTGGGCAGGCTTTGAATATACTTTTGGATTTTTGTACTGAGTAACCAAATATGGCCTTAGGTGTTTCAGGGAGCGCTCGTAAATTTGAAATAATATATAAATGCCTTGAGCTGATTTCGGGGGGCATGTGCCTTTAAAATTGTTCATAAACAAAAAGTTGGCTGGCAATAGATAATATTGTGAGCGTCTAGGAAACAGTTGGAAGAATGCTTCTATATTTAGATAACGTTTGATTCAGAATGCATTTATTCGGTTAAAAATAAATTTTTTTTATTTAGAATGTATTTTGAAAGAAGGAGTTACTAAATACCAGAGTCTGCAAGCTAACAAATTTTTGAGTTCAAAATGCAAAAAAGTTGTTGCTAAACTTGCACAATGTGCTTGTTTGTTTATCATGTTAAAATCACATTGCACGCAAGACGGAATAAAATTCCTCTCACATGTCTATTCTAACTTACATAAAATCACCCAACCCAAACGGATTCCCAAACTGGCACAGTAACGAGTATCTTAAAGCTGCTATGTGGAACGCGTCCGCCTTGCAGCTGAGGGGCGCTCCCTCTAACATATACACAGTGTGTGTGTGTATAAATATTTTGATCAAAACAAAACAGGTATATATACATATAATATACGGAAATGAAAGATAAGCCTATACCTACCACTCCAGGGAAATATTCAAAGTTGATGATTATTATCAATCATGCTAAAAATTAAAAATAACATGGGTGCTTAAAATGGTGTTAGGTGGTTTCATCCCTTCACTCTCTTGGTTCAGTTCATCTGTCCCTGAAGAGAATATCTCAGACAACTAGAAAGAAACATATATAATACGGTAACGGTAGGATGGAATAGAATATAAGAGAGTGACATACAATAAAAGAGCACATATAACAGACTTTTCTGATTCTTTCCTTGTCTTACAAATATATTTAAATTCAGATTTTCATTTTCAAAAGCACTAATTCAGAAAAAAAGAGTATATCCATGTGCCGACCTACATGTAAGTCAAGGGGTTCAGGCTTTCAGTGATAGAACTTTAGCCACAATCCTCGACTTTCAGAAAATTTGATATATTTTAGTACTATATAATTTATTTTGCATAAACTTAATTGCTAATTTTAAACCCACTAAATTTTTGTTAAAATTATTTTTAAAAACATATGAAAAATTAATTCTACTTATCTTAAACACACTATTAAAAAAGCAGTTCATATTCCCTGAGTCAGGATCCGAGTTCACCGTTGAGTATAGCAGCATTCATAGAAAGATAAAATAAAATAGTAAGTGAGGGTATATTAATTCACAAGATTGTACTACAAGTACCAGACCTACCAATACGATGGCCACAATAAACAAACACAACCAGAAGTCAGCCGTACAAATAAGCCTATGATGCTTTGGTCCTCCGGAAGAGGCGTTCCACTCAGTTTCGGGTTCTGCGGCTGGTTTTAAAGTTGACTTTTTTTTTTTATTTATTATTACTCTTTTGGCTATTGAACTTGGAAAATTAAACTAGTGACAGGTCAAATCACAACAAGATCCTACGATTATGATTTTTTTTATGGGCACCTTATTTCTTTACGTTACCATTGTCATTTCCTTGGCATGGTTCAATCTATTAGTCTAATATAACGGTATTTTACATTAATATCAAATCGAAATGATTATAAATTATGGATAAAATAAGAATTATTTCAAATCTTGCATAATACACAATATATCTAGTTACGTTAGAAATATTCAAACTTATTTTAAATATTCAGCAGGCATTGTTTACGAGTGTTGTTTATATTTTCAACGAAATAAAATGTATATAACCAAAAAACAAGTAATAGAGAATCAAAATAATTTTCTAACCATGGCAGCAATTATTGCAGATGTCTCTCTCTCTCTCTATTGAATTAAATAATCTTTTTTTCCTTGTTGGAGCATATGTATCGTCCTATTAGAAGTAACGACACAGTCCGGCATTGAGGGTGTATTTGGTCTAGGGGGAGGGAATGAGAGGGGGGATGTAGGGATTCTCCTAGTAGGGATTCACATATTGATTTATCATGTTGTGAGGAACTAATACTTTTCGTTAGACCCAATCTAGTTCATACGAATGAAATAATCTTGGGGCACACTATACCATACTAGGCTTCAGGAGCACTTGGGCTCAAAATTAGGCTTTTCCAGTAGTTCGGATTTCAATGGACGGCCCAACATCTTGCTAAACGTTTTCAATTTTCACTGAGGAGACATGGTTGTATGAAGAGACGTTTTTCCTGCTTTCGGCCTTCATAAATTACCAAAAGAAGAGGAAAAATATCTTGCAAGAGATGGCATCAATTAGGGGTGGAAACAAACCAAATGATCTATCACGGGCTTGTGGCTTGACCTGTACAAGCTCATGGTTCTTAGATGTGAAAGCTCACTGTCGCTGAGAGGTCTTTTTGGCATGTCAGAAGGTCTGTGCCTACTTTGGTTTATTAATGATGTTATGAAAAAAATGCTCATGACCTTTAGAAACCTTACCACCACACCAATGCATTTTTTTGTTATTTGTTATGCATTTTCAATAATCATAAACTCACTTTATCTACAATGTTTAATAATCAATTATCCTACCTAGGTTTTCATCTATCTAATCATTTAGTGCTTGTTTGGTGGATGGAGCCAAGATAAAATCATCTCAAAATCTGTTAAAAACATATTGAAATCCATAAAAATCATTTTGAAATCTGGAAAACCATCTAGAAATCTGTAAACTCTTTTATCTCAACGGAACTCCTTTCTAGTTCCAAAACGCACACTTAAATATTTGCTCCCACTTCAGCCCTGAAGGTTCAATCGGAGTCACAGCACAGTCATCTTCCAAATTCTAGCCTCCTGAATCCTCATCCTGAAGCTTCAATCGCAGTACTACCTTTAACCTTCGAGCTTCTACGCACTCGCAGCACAATCGCAGAGTCGAGGAGCCGCGGTCGCCTTCACCTGTCGAGCTTCCAGCCACATGCATTCATAGAGATGCGGTCTCCGTCGAGCTAGTGAGGGATACTACTTTCTGTAATGGAATGTAGATCTAGATTTGTTCATACCTATTTCACATAACCCATTCCTCCGAAAAATTCTCGGTAAGAAGCACAACTTGGCTTTGATGTAAACTAACAAATATCCATTTAAAAGAAGGTGAAATTTTTTATCATTATACTAGACGTTTATATGAGTCGTATATTTCAAAGTTTTCATTTTTCACAAGTTATCAGTTTATTTTTTTTCATCTCTTTCTGGTGCAAGATGTGTATCTCTAACCAGGTTTCCCCCCCTTTCTCATGAAGTAGTTCTCAATCCGATTGCACAAACCACATGGTGCAAATTTCGCTTCAACTTGTTGGATGGAATAAGCAAGTTTAAACTTATATGCATCAAAGTCAACTTCCTGTTTTGTTGGTCAAAAAACAAGAAATTAGCTTCTCTCAGATTGCTTAACACAATGGCCTTCGCAAAACTTTTCTCGTGTAACAATGATACAGACGTTAGGTAGCTTCAATTTCTGTGTGAAAAAATGTCAACTAAGTGACCCATGTTATATTCATAGTTGTTTTTTTTAATTAAACTATCTTACGTGGATGTAAATTTCTTGACTTTAATCCAATTGTAACATGTTAGCCTGATTATATAAGTTTATCAAAAAAATAAAAAACAGGCGGCCCAATGTGGGTCAGGATAACACAAAACAGGGTTAGCCTGTTTAGAGTGAAAACTGACCTGACATTTCTCCCCCTCTATCATCAATGGCGCACACCATTACAAATTGACCCGTTTTATATACAACTAGAAGTGTTCCCCCGCACGTTGCACGGGAAGCTTATCATTCATAATTGTTACATCAGCTTTCAATTTATTCAGGAAGTTGAATTTGTATGCATTTCGGGAAAATGAACTTTGAATTTGTATTCATTTGATAAAAGAAAATGAAATTTTGTTGATCTAATATTAGACTTGTATCATCAAAGACCATTTATTGAACCTTTGATGTCACCCAAAGTTAAATAAAAATCAACCAAAGCAATATGAACAAATATATAAAACTCAGGAATAACGTAGAAGCCTTGATTGAGGAAGAAAACATATAACTGGTAGGTTTCACTTGCTCTTGTTGCATGCGTATATAACATACCAAAACTGGCTCTAAGTAAGAGCCATGAACTGAGCCTCTAATGAATGCATTGTAAACAAAAGTATTAGGACTTTCCATCTAATTGAAAGAAGTTGCAAAATCCATGCAAGAAAAGATTGAATAATGAATTATAAATTGATTCATCCGGAAGCAATCTTAGTTAGCATTGGTTTTGATCATGGAAGCACAAATCGATTCTAGTGGTTTTAGTGCAATGCAAGACTTCAATTGGTTGAAATGCCTCTGACAGAGTGTGAGTAATGATATTGTAGGAGATGCCCCTTCGCACTCTTTAAATTCATATTAAGTTGCACCTGTTAAGGATATTGTTGAAGAAGCCAAATTTAGATAAGAGCTTTCATATATGAAGGACTAAAAAACGAAAAACGCAGGTTGTGTCAAAAGAAATCGCACGGTAGCGAAGAACTTAAGGTTGAACTATCCAAATCATCTGGTAAGAAAATCAGAATATGTAAAGATATGAAGCCTAAAACAACATAGGCTAGGAAGATACAAAGCCTTATAAACACAGATCAAGTAAGGAGCCCCTGATAAATAGTTATGTTCTGATAAATAGTTATGTCAGTTCTTCTCCATGTGGAAAAATAGAATATAAATATAATAATATGACATTTGAAACAAATGCTTAAGATTAAAGAGATCATTCTTACAAGGTATCAGCCATGCAAAAAAGCATACATTAAGGCAATTTTTATTTCAAGTCTCTAAATACACTGTCCATTTCTCAGGGACATTCCTGAATCATGCAAGTTACCAAAATGCCAAATATTAGAGCCAGAAGACGTCAAAGGACTTGGGAATCATAAATTCTTTTCTATTCTGGGTAAAAAAAATGCCACAAATGGAAGGAAAGCTCTTTAAGTTCTACTGGATGGCTAAGGGCATCGCAAGTAAAGGTCCAATTTAGGCTCAAAGTCCACTTTATCACGGACTTTCCAAAGGTTTCGTCACAAGCCTGTAATTTATGAATTTTTGAATCAATTATTAAGCAAGATTGTAAGGGTTTGATTTCATTCTAAATCAATGTGTCAATTAAATTTGTATTTAAACGATGTACACCCACAACATCAGCTGAACAAAAAAATCATAAATTTTCTTGAACATATTTGTTCTTTTTAACCACACTTGAAATCCTATTCATCAGCTTGCTCTGACATATCCCTTGAGGCCTTGATAGAAAAGATGAAGAGATACGTACACGTGGACAATTCCTCACGATACATGTTACAACTCCACCAACAGATTTCACCCAGACAGCATCTACAGCAGCTATCATCTTCTCTGCATATTCTGGGTCTGGGCATCGGACAATGTTACTTTCGATATGGAATAATCTCCAATAAGTGGGAAAATTTTCACACTTAAAAATAACAAATAACAAATAATATATCTATATAAGTTCATGATTGTGATCATCACCCAATTTGCTTGCAGAAAAAAAAATTGTTGATTTCAGCATACAAATGCAAATACTGGAATCAGGTGCTTTGAAATGCAAAATCAAATATCAATGAAAATTAGAAATTTCTACAACGACAATGATACAAGGGTGGCAGCCAATATGCTTTGCAATGTACTGAGCTAGATAGGTACAAATCGCAAAATACATTCTAGCAAAGGCTACATGTTGGAAAGCTCCTACATAAATTAATAAAATAGGTAAGGGTGGGCTTCTTTTCAAGGTTTGGTGAATTACTAACATTAAAACATCCACACTTTTCTTTGGTAAGAGGCGGAGCATCTATATGCTCTAAAACAAAAGCTACTTCGAATAATACAATCAGAAATCACTAATGAGGATATTACATGTATATTAACTATGACACCTATTCAAGTGTCAGAGCGTCATGATCAATTAGGTCATCGGGAAGAACAACCTTATGAACTTGAGAGACGAAGGCAAGAACCTGGGTCATAAAATACCTTTAGCCTGGTATCTTGCTTATGAAATTGCCAATTAGAAAGAAGAAATGGGAGCAGAGTACATAAATCTAGCAGTGATGGGATTGCTTTGATTGAGTAGCATCAGGCAAAATTAAGGCTCAAGCAAATTTTGATCAATTGTGGTTTTTGCAATGAATGTTCCAAAAGAAATCCCTACTATCCCTATTTTTGTCCTAAATTCATTAGGTAAAATGCCTGACTCCATTTGCCGTCTTCTGAATCAAACAGCAAAAATAGAACAATTTGCATGCGCATCTAACTTAGCAGATAAAAAAAACAGAAAATTCAAATGTACACAAATGCATGAATTTATCTATCCAATCTTAGAAGATAAAAAAACAGAAAATTGAAATGTACACAAATGCATGAATATATCTATCCAATACACGTCATAATGAAAAACCAGCTAAACATTAGAACTCTTGTTCAATTACATATGCAAGCAACACACCTCAGTTCCAGCAAACTGAAACACCGATTTTCTTAGCTACAGCCCAGAAGCAACTCTTCCGATGGTTTCCCTTGCAGAAGACCTACCACCTCCCTTAATGTGAGGAGTTCATAAACATGAGCTTAATGAAAATTTCATGGGAAAAAACATCTCACTCATCATTAAATTGACATAGAACGCCACTGCTGCCATGATATCACATTGAAAAACTTAGTACCTGCACTGATCTGACACCATACTTCATATCATAGGTTGCATCTGCATGTGACGGTCTATAAGCTAATGACATCTCACTATAATCCTGACAATGAGATGATACAACGGGGAAAAAACTTTTAGCAAGGCAAAATACATTGAATATTGCTGTGTGAACTTGTGAGTAATAATCATCAAACGTGATTGCAACTGTTAGGTGTAAAAATAATTTGTGAGGATTACAGAAATCTGATTGTCATAAACTTTTTTTAAAAAAAAATCTAAATGATTTTGCATAGTCACCTACAGACAAGTGACTGAAGTGAGTGCCTGGGAATTTTGAAGGAAGGAAATTCATTTAATACGTTCTCCCATCTTAAGAAAACTCCTTCTCAAACCTTTCAATGATTTTCACATCAAAAGCATATAGAAGAGTTTTTATGTAATAGACATGTTCGTCCACACAAGTTTCCAAGCATCCAAAGTTCTTTTTATAAATTGAAACACCGTTATAAAAGGCCAATCACAGTGCGTATTTTGAACATTCCCTTCAAATACAATTACGAAAGAGGGAAACAACAATCCCGTAGCCTTTTCCTTTCATTAATAAAAACTTCTCATACAAATATAAAATGAGCTTTAGCATTAGATACTCACATGTCCTCTCTGATCAGTGTTGGGAATAAATACATTAATTGGCGTTCCAGCAGTAACTCCTACAAAGCACACATTATCTTTCAGATAATTTACACGTTTCATAAAACTTCTCAGTTAACAAAGATTGGAGTGAAGATTGACCTTCAGAAACTCTTGAAAATATTTTACACGTATCGGTCTCTTTTTTGGGAGTAGTAATTCGACTCTGACCTAGCCTCCCAAAAAAAACTTTGTAAATTTATTATTTAAAGACATTTTGAATCAGAGGAATCCTAACCAATAATTACCAATTAAAGATTAATTGGGACTTACACACAAGTTGTTCTCAATTATCTTCGCAGCGTCAGCTAACAGGTTCCTCTCGGCAACACTTGTGCAAGGAATCAGACTCTGCAAACGTACACAATTAGTTTTTCTAAGCTCGAGAAAAATTGTTCATGCTTGACCAAGGAAGGAGAATGTGTGATTTGTTTGCAGCATTTTACCTTGAGCCTATCGCTGGCATTGTTGAATAATGAAAAGTGGATTGATTCATTGAGACCACCAAAGACGTCGAGCTCATCATCGGAGCTGTCGTTGCTGTTGCCGTTGAAGCAATTGCAGCGATTTCGACCACATTTAGCCGCTAGTTGCTGCTTCTCGTTTGCCTCCCTGATGAAATTCTGCACCATCCATTTTCGCCAAGCAAGGCGGACTCGGCTCGAACTCCGATCCTCCTCCATCTTTGTTGGACAAATATTCACTGGCGACGATGAGTTTGTCCGGCGAGGAATTCCTCAATACGCTCGGAGACTGCCGGTAAAAAACGAACAACCTTCTTAGCCGCGACTTCGACACTGGCTTCGCCAAATCACTACGAACCGCCGCATCCCCGAGCTTTAGGGAATCGATATCAATGGGTTGGATTTAGTCGGAGGCATGGCTGAGAGAGGTTTTTCAATAGGTGACAGCAAGAGAAGAAGATAAGGGACGGCGAGGAATCAATATCAATGTCTCACTTACGGAGGGAGACAGCAAGAGAGGAATACAAGGGACCAAGAGGGTGAGCGCTAAGAGCACGAAGACAGAGTGAAAACTCAAGGTGAGAGGTTAGGGAGTGAGGAAGAGAGACTGAGAGCTGAGGGAGAAGGGACACTGAGGAACACACGCCAAGCATGAGGAGAAAGCAGAAGCTCGGGCACAACCTGAGAGCTGCAGGGTTTGTGGGGCAGTGAGCCAAATCGTGAGAGAGGAGCTCTGTGACTGTGACTGTGAATGAAATTTATGGCGGGCTTTTCAAATTTGAATTGTTTTTCTTATGAACAGTAACTTTGAGTGGAAGAGATTTTATATTATAGATTGATTTGATGACAAATTACACATCGTAAGATGCCCTTGCTAATGGTCTCAAAAAGTACAACTTGCAGCCTGACCATAAGCCTGAAATAGAACGGTAAAATTAGGCATCTATTTCTACATAGGTTCAATTCAAATTAAATTAATGGGTGAACAGGAAAAAGAGAAGACTTCAGCTTCCCATAGATGGAAAAGTTGTGGCGATCCAGTAATAAACACAAACACTATTATCATAAGCAGTGCAAATACATGAATTTTTTGGGGTTAGGAGAGGTAATAAACACATACAATACAAATATCATTATTTTTTGGGGTTAGGGGAGGTAATAAACACATGAAGAGTACAAATACAAGAATTTTTTTTTGGGAGGGGGCACGTCCTTTTCCAATAAACGGGGTCCGTCACCTCCCAATAAATCATCAGATAGATGTAAAATGTAGAGTGAACATAAGCCATAAAAAAGAGTCCCATAACGGCACAACGCTATCAAAAAAATATCTGACAGAGGGACATACCATGGATGGATGCTTTATTATTGGAAAAGTGCAAATATTGCTCCCCCAATCATGAGAAAGCAAAATTAGTACATGTGGGACAGTCTTCCAACTCTCTCCCAGTGCTGGTTTGCAAGTACCAGAGTCTCCCCCCACCGTATGATTAGTCACCTACATAACAGATCCACTTAATTTATCATTTGAAGGACTAATAGATGCCCAGCCATATCTCCACGAATTAAATCCTCAGGTTTATAAGCATTTTTCTAAGATACATTTGATGTCCACTCAACCACTGTCTGGCTTTTATCACTCACCCCATGGTAAGTTCTAGAATCTAGAACTTACAAATCTCTCCTAATTTCTCTCAAATGTAAGGATCTCACAACTGAAAGATAAAAGAAGCCAAGAATATAGGAGAATCTCTAGAGTAGGAAACACAATGTTCATATATATATATTCATTCATGTCTGGAATTACATTAGGCTGGGAGATTTATAGGAACAGAAAGCCCTAGACTCTCGGACACTATGCACGACTAACCTTCGTGCTCCTATTTCTCTGCTAGCATAACTCAAGAATAACTGACAGACCCCACAATAACAGATAACTAATTAAATAATAAATAGACAGCTAATTAATTTAACCACTCCTAGGTTTACGTTAGGTGCTATAGATTAGGAGCTGTATCATTACTCCCTCCCTACCTTAGGAAGCCACCTTGTCCCCAAGGTGGTGCTTCTTCCACAGGTTCAATTGAAGTTGGAATAGCATCACCTTCCGCGTCAACCTCCATTAGCGAGAAAGAAGCAGAGCAACGGTGGCCAGGCCTGAAAGCGGCACCGCACTAGAAGCAAAGGCCCTTTTCTCTCCTTTGTTGTCGGGTTTCATCCCAAGGTTGCGTCATCGGCGTTGGCGACGCAAGCTGCCGCGATGGGTGGGTCTATGGTACTGGCGAGGACGATGAACCAAAGATAGGGTTGGTTGTCGCTGCTTGGCCCCGCTTTGGGTCTTCACTTGGAACAGACTAGATCAATTCGGTTTGGGCTCGGGATGCAGGCTCAAGCAGAGCAAACTGGTGGGAATGGGGAATGGGCTTGGGCCCATGATTAAACCTCTTCTCCATTTCCAGGGCGAGGCTGGAGGCACGATATACCGTGCGCAGCTTGTGCAGGCGGACATTCGCGCGCAGCTCCTCTTGCAGTCCATTGAGGAACATGCCAAGCAAGTAATAACCGGGTCAGTTTGTTACGCGCGCCACTCGCCGTGCCCACTCCTGCCGGTACTCCTGGACACTTCTGGTTTGGCGAATGCTACAGAGGTGCTTATCGGGATTCAAGAATTCCGGTGGCCTAAAGTGCTCACTGAACGCCTTGACGAGCTCGTCCCAATAAAGCAAAGTTCGTTCGATGTTGATCCAAGAAAACAAATCTAAGGCATCCCCCTCCAGGTACATCACTGCAATCTCGATTTTGTCATCTTCGGGGGTCTTGTGATATTGGAAAAATTTGTCAACCTTGAGCCCCCATGAGGGTCCCCATCGCTGAATTTTGGGAACTCAATTTTGGCATACGGTGGTCGTGCCTTGTGGAAGTCAGCAGCTTCGTTAGCGTCGTCTACCCAGTGTTGCGCCTTCTTCCCATTGTTCGCTCGGGACTGGATCTCCAAGGCGGCAACCTTATCACGCAACTCGTCCAAGGCAACAAGTTTTGCTGCAATGGCTGCCAATGGGTCCGCCACCACAGGATTATCGCTGGCAGAAGATCTTGTAGTCACCATGATTGATCGAAGGGCTTTGATACCAAATGGTAAGTTCCAGAATCTAGAACTCACAAATCTCTCCTAATTTCTCTCAAATGTAAGGATCTCATAACTGAAAGATAAAAGAAGCCAAGAATAGAGGAGAATCTCCAGAGTAGGAAACACAATGTTCATATATATTCATTCATGTCTGGAATTACATTAGGCTGGGAGATTTATAGGAACAGAAATATAACTGACGCCCTAGACTCTCGGACACTATGCACGACTAACCTTCGTGCTCCTATTTCTCTGCTAGCATAACTCAAGAATAACTGACAGACCCCACAATAACAGATAACTAATTAAATAATAAATAGACAGCTAATTAATTTAACCACTCCTAGGTTTACGTTAGGTGCTATAGATTAGAAGTAATATGTCGTCCCTTGTACAAAAATAAGGTCAAAACTCTATATCAAACTACCATATGGAAGTTACACTTACGCATCGGACTGAAAACCCTCACCCCTTCCCAGAGATAAGAAGGGGAAAAGGAATCCAACTCTACAATTACAGCTACAAATGTTTTTATTGGATGAATTTCCCATTTGAAAAAAAATTAGGATTTCGATTGCTTTATATAACCATGTATAACTGAAAGGATTATCACCTAGCGGGAATAAAGATAGAAGCAACACTTACCAACACAGCTAGATTATGCTCATGTGCTAACTTCTTTAGCAAAAACCCAGCAGATATCATCAAAGCATGTCCTGAAATCACTCATAAACAGAAACTTTCAAGTTTCAGTTAACTAGGAATTGATCCTTTAGTATGGAAACAAGACCTTCATAACTTGGACAAAAGAAGAAAAAAAGAAGATTATGCATGACTACAGGGGCAAGCAACCACCAATCAACTCAGGAGATTGAACCTATAACAGATCATTGAGAAAATCAATATGTAAGTGACGAGCGAACTTTTATTTGCCTAAGTCCGCGTCAAAATGGCGCCGTTGCCGGGGAGCCAATGAATTTGTTTCCTAGTAGTTAAGTGTCAAGCAACTTGATTGGAGTTCATTTTTTCCTTCTTTTTCAGATTTTTCTTAATTTTCGTTTTTTGTTAGCTTTTGTATTTCTTTTAAGTTTTTGCTTTTGTTTTCTTTTCATTATTGGTTGATTGTTCATGCTTCATGTTTAGTTTATTTTATTTTATTTGAATTAGTGTGTTTTGTTTCATTTTTTTTT